>PITA01004414.1:0-123761 GCA_004023965.1 Spilogale gracilis
CCTTGCCTTGTTCCTGATCTCAGAGGAAAGGCTGTCAGTGTTTCCCCATTGAGGATGATATTCGCTGTGGGTTTTTCGTAGATAGATTTTATGAGGTTGAGAAATGTTCCCTCTATCCCTATACTTTGAAGAGTTTTGATCAGGAACGGATGTTGTATTTTGTCAAATGCCTTTTCTGCATCAATTGAGAGTACCATGTGGTTTTTCTCTCTTCTCTTATTGATTTGTTCTATCGCGTTGATTGTTTTGTGAGTGTTAAACCACCCCTGCATCCCTGGGATAAAACCCACCTGGTTATGGTGGATAATTTTTTTTTTAAAGATTTTATTTATTTATTTGACAGAGAGAAACACAGCCAGAGAGGGAACACAAGCAGAGGGACTGAGAGAGGGAGAAGCAGGCTTCCCGCCGAGCAGAAAGCCCGCTGTGGGGCTCGATCCCGGGTCTCCAGGATCATGACCTGAGCTGAAGGCAGTTGCTTAACCAACTGAGCCACCCAGGCGCCCCTATGGTGGATAATTTTTTTAATGTATTGTTGGATCCTGTTAGCAAGGATCTTGTTGAGAATCTTGGCATCCGTATTCATCAGCGATATTGGTCTGAAGTTCTCTTTTTTGATGGGGTCTTTGTCTGGTTTGGGGATTAGAGTGATGCTGATTTCATAGAAAGAGTCTGGAAGTTTTCCTTCCATTTCTATTTTTTGAAAGAGCTTCAGGAGAATAGGTGTTATTTCTTCTTTGAATGTTTGGTAGAATTCCCCCGGGAATCTGTCTGGGCCTGGACTTTTGTTTTTGGGGAGGTTTTTGATCACTGCTTCGATCTTGTTACTGGATATAGGTCTATTCAGATCATCAATGTCTTCCTGTTTCAGTCTTGGGAGCTTATAGGTTTCTAGGAATGTATCCATCTCTTCTAGGTTGTTAAACATATTGGCATATAATTGTTGATAGTAATTTCTGATGATTGTTTCTATTTCCTTGGTGTTAGTCGTGATATCTCCCCTTTCCTTCATGATTTTGTTAATTTGGGTCTTCTTTCTTTTTTGGGGGGTTAGTTTGGCCAATGGTTTATCGATCTTATTGATTCTTTCAAAGAACCAGCTTCTAGTTTCGTTGATGCGTTCTACTGTATCTCTAGTTTCTGATTCATTCATCTCTGCTCTAATCTTTATAATTTCCCGCCTTGTGTGGGGGGTTGGTTTAATTTTTTATTGATTTTCCAGTTCTCTAAGGTGTAATGAGAGTTGGTGTGTTCAGGATTTTTCAATTTTTTTGAGTGAGGCTTGGATGGCTATGGAATTCAGTTCTCTTCAGGGAGCTCCCTGAAATGTGGTCACCTGGCCTTCCGCCATCTTGACGAACCTGGAGAGAGCTGTTTGCTATTTTTCTTAATTTTGAGACAACCAAATTTTTGATTTCTATTCTTTTTGCTTTTAAAATATATGCATTTAACACTATAAGTTTTCTCTTATCAGAGGTTTAGCCATATCCCCTGTGTTTTGATATGTTGTATTTTCATGATTTACAATGTCCACTGAAATTTTTTTCTCTGACCTATTTAAAAGTATATTGTTAAATTCCTAAGAAATTGAGGAATTTTTTACTTATTTCAATAATTTATTCCCAGCTTAATGCTTCTGTGGTCAGAGAAAATATTCTGAGTGATTTCAGTCCTTCAAAACTTGTTGAAACTGCTTTTATGGCTAACATAAATGTTCCATGTACACTTGAAAAGAATGCACATTCTTTTCTGCACAGTGCCCTGTGCATGCCAATATATCACAGTTGTTAATTGTGCTGTTTATGTCTTATATACCCTTATTGATATCTTTCTTCTTGTTGTACCTTTTGTTGAGAGAAGTGTGTTCAAGTTCCCCATTATGAGGGTGGATTTGCCTGTATTTATAATTCTGTCAATTTTTCTTTATATATTTTGAAGTTATGATTTTTACTTACGTATAAATTGAGAATTTAATGTTTTCTTGGAGAATTAACCCTTTTATCTTTAGGAAACTTGTGTCTTTATCCCAATCTTTTTGCCTTGAGTCTACTTTGCTATCAGTATAGTTCTTCCAGCTTTTTTTTGGAGGTGGTTGCATGGTATAATTTTTATCATCTTTATTTTTTAGTTACTCTATGTGTTATGTTTAAGGTATATTTCTAGTAAGCAGCATATATTGGATTTTGTTTTTAATTTAATTATAGACTTTTAATTGAACTACCTAATCCATTTACATTTAATTACTGATATTTTTGGGTTTATATCTACTGTCATGCTACTTGGCCAATCTACTGGATTATAAATGGAAATTTATGTTAGCCCCTCCTTCCTGACCCTCTTTCTTTACTTCTCTCTCTCATTCCTCTTCCTACCTCATTCATTAACTCTCTATTTTTGTTTTTCTTTGCCACATCTCTCTCTTTCCCCAAACTTCTAAATATTAGAGTTCCTCTTGCCCAATTCTCAGAATCAGTTCTTCTCTACTCATTCCTTAAGTGATCTTATCTGTTGTCAAGCCTTTATATAAACTGCCAACTCCCAAATTTATAGCTCTACCCTGGACCTCATCCTGGAACTCCAAAAACACATATCCAATGTCCTACATCACCATTTGGATGTCTAATAGACATCGCGAAACTAATTTTTCCAAGATAAAGGTCCTAACATAGAACTTCCATGTTATGTTTTCTGCCGTTTTCCTCATCTCAGTAAATAGCAACCCCATTTTACCACTTCTTGGGTCTAAAACTTAGGGCCATTTTTGACTCCTCTCTTTCTCTTTCAGTTGACATCTAACCCACCCAGAGGACTTGTTAGTGTTACCTTCGAAATATATCCATAATCTGACCACTTTTCACCACCTCCTTTGCTATCAGCTTGGTTCAACCCTCTGTCAGCTTTACCCTATTTTATTGCAGTAATCTCCTACCTGGTCTTCTTGCTTCCAGTGTAGCTTCCATGAAGCCCACTCACATAGCTGCTGGAACGATCTTTACAAAGTTTATCCCACATTGCATCACTTCTCTCTTCAAGACAAAAATGGCTTTCTATCTTATTCAGAGTAAAAGCCAGAATCTTTTCCATGGCCTATAGAGTGCTAATTGATTTAGTTCCATGTCATTTTTATGACCTCATCATCTACCACCTTTCTTTCATTCACTCTGCCCCACCAATCTGACCTCCCTGCTATTGCTCATAAATACCAAGCATACTGTCACTTCAGGGCCTTTTCACATGCTATACCTCCTCTTCCCTCGTATCTTTGCATGCCTCATTCATCCTTCAGGTCTCTCTTCCAATATCCTTTTCTGGACTATCTTATATAAGATATTAAAGAGCTCTCATCTTTTTACCCTTTGACATTTTTTTCCTATAGCTCTCACCACCTGATACATTATATTCATCTTTTGATTTGTTTACAGTCTACTTCCTCCAACCATACACTCTGAGACACAGGACGTTTGCTTTATTCCCTGATCTAACTCCAGAACCATGGTCAAGTTCTGGCATATAGTGGGCTACCAATAAATAGTTACTGAATGAAAACAAAATGGATTTTTGCAACAATCCTGTGAAGCTGAGAAGGTAAATATTGTTATCTGCTTACAAAAGAGGAAGCTGAAGCTCAGAGCCTGGAGGTGATTTATAGAAACCACAAAGCCATTAAGCGGCTTAGCTGGAATTCAGACACATCTTTTCTGCTTAGCTTGGGGTTTATTCCACAGCAGCACGTACCTCAACTATGGCAAATTCCATACTGATAGCCAATGATGACAAAAATTGGAAATAAGTTTCAGGCAGACTCTGAAGTCACCTTTGCTCTAGTTTCCACATATCAGCAATACCAAAAAAAAAAAAAAGAAGGAAAAAAGGGTCTTGTGATGTATATGGCTTCCTCAAAATTTGCTATGGGTGGAAAAGAAGTGGGTGCTGAGTGAGCGAGTTAGTGAGCATTTGGAAAATGTGTGGCTTGTGGTCAGGATGCCCTTCCAGGGACTGGGGAGGTAGGATCATATATAATGAGGCAGGGAAGTTTTTTTCAACATTAAATATGAATTCCCTATTCAGATTCTAAAACTGAAGGAAAATTCATACATTCATTCAAAAAATATTTATTGGGTGACCTAAAATGTACCAGGCATGCTGTTCTAGGCCCTGGCATTGGAGTACTGAACAAAACAGGTCCTTGCCATCCTCTAGTGGAGAAATGATTAAGTCTAAGTGCATTATCACCAAATGAATGAATTGCAGGAGAACATGGGGTTCCCTATTGAGAGCACATTCAGTAATTTTTCAAATTAGCTCCTCATTGAAAGGAAGGGCTTGTACTTAGAGGCCAGAATTAGGAAACTGTGAGATGTCACATTGGAGCCATAACTAAATGGACACATGTCAAGCCACAGAGAAGCAGAAAGATGAGAAGTAACTGGTATTTGGCAGGTCCAATTAAAACATATGGGTGGGATACAATTCTCTAACAATCTAGAAAAATCCTTTTGTCTCATTCACCTGGCATATAGACTACATTCCTTCCCTTTATATATGGTCATATCATTGAGTTCTAACCAATGAAATATGGGTAGAAGTATTGAGCGCAATTTGTAGGTCTGGCCTTAAAATCCCTTCCGAAGTCTTTTCAATATGGCAGAACTGCCACCAGCCTGAGTCCCTGAATGACTGTATGGCATATAAGTCTCAATTTCATTCAGTAACTATTTATTGGTAGCCCACTATATGCCAGAACTTGACCATGGTTCTGGAGATAGATCAGGGAATAAAATCCCCACCTTAAATTGCTGCACAGAAAGGATTATACTTCATATTCCAATTTAGAAATTTAGAATGTTTGGAGTTTTGGAATTCTTTAAAAAACCCATAGACTTTTCAGAGTCTTTGAAAGAGATTCCTGGTGGGCACTAAGTTTCATGAGTTTTTTTCTCCATTTCCCAGGCTTCCCTGAAGTTATTGTGGTCAGGTGGATCAGTTCTGTCTAGTAGACTATGGGGGGAAAAGGATATATGCTACCTCCAAGGTTAAACCATAAAAATCTCCCATGTAAAACTATCCATTTTCTAGCTAGCTGATACCAGGGCAGCCTTGAAGCTACAAGATGGCAGAGTGACAGTATTAAGGGAGCCTGGGTTCTTGGATGAGCATTTGGAGAAGTGCCACCACAGAGTATGACCATCAGACTTTGTATAAGAGATTAATCCATTTAAAAAAAAGATTAATATGTTTTTATTACTTTTAGTCCCTGATATTTGAGGTTGTTTCTAAAGCAGTTAGCCCATCCTGGCTAATGCAAGTCTGTTGTTGTACTGTAGTCTACCATAATTAAAGCACCAAGTGTGCAATGGGCCCAAATCCATGATAGAAGAGTCTCAGCTGATACTAGACTGAATTGTGAAAGAAAGGACAGAGACTGTTTTATTTAACACTCTGTCCTCACTGCCTAGCATGGTACCTGCCACATAGTAGGTACTCAGAAGTCTATGTAGAAATGATGATGAATGACCAAATAAATGTCTGTTTTGTAATGTTTTTGACATATTCTGACTAAATCCCCAAATCTAGCTCCAGGGTTCATGATGTTCATGAGACCATTAAATTGTTCATGGTGTGGCTTTTAAAGAGATACGTAAAAGACTTCAGAGTCAGACAGTCCTCAATCTGATTGTGACCTTAAAAGCATGTGACCTCTCTGGGCCTCAGTGCCCCAATTTGCCAAACAGGGGTTTTGCTCCCCACCTGACAGATGTGTGGCGGGACTGAATGAGGTCATGTCTGTATGGAGTCCAGCTCTGGTGTTACCACCAGGGAGGCCTTTTCTGTTTGCACATGGTACCACCAGCAGGTATCATGGGATTCTTAGAGGAGACCCAGGATGGTCAAGGGATTCCATGACAGGGCTTATGAAGCCAGGCCTGTTACTTAAAAACATTCCATGAGATCAGAGGAGGCCGGAGTGTTCTCAAACATGTGAGAGGTTCACTCAGAATGAGATAATGAGAGGCAGTCTGGAACTCTGGCAAGAGTTGGCTCTAGAGCCAGATCTGGGTTTGAATCTTGTTCATTTTATACTCAGCCACTCTTTCCTGAGGGCTTATTCTGTACAGAAGCTGTTCTGGGCACTGGGAATCCAACAGTGAAAAAGACAAGTGTTCTAGAATGCCTCATCGTGCTTTCCGTTCAGTGGGGGAGAGCTATAATAATGAAATCTGTCACATCTGTGCTAGGAAGAAAAACTAGTTTACTAACTCTGTGGCCTTGGGAAGATTATTTTTATCTCCCATGAGCCCCAGTTTTCCTCATCAGTAAAATAAGAAATGTAGTCTCCGTCCTCCTCTTTGTAAAGATTACAATGCTGTATGTAGAGCGACTAGAAAAGCTCATGGCTGATGAGGAGTCAGCTGTAGCTGTTGCTGTTCCGGTTATCATGGTTGAGCTCAGGGTTAGTGGCCATACATGGCCTGATGCCAGATCTCCTGACTCTGATTGCCTTCATTGTCCCTTATTATTAAGGACTGCTTACAGGGTTACTTGTAAAATGTTAGCAGAGTAGTTTCTTGGGTGTGTGTCTGTTGTGAATATTTCAGTAACAAATGATAGAAACTTTAACTCAAAATGGCTTAAACAATAAAAGGAATGTATTGGTTAATATTACTAGTCAGTCCAGAGGTGGGTCTACTTCAGATATGGCTTGCTCCAGCATCTCATACCAATATTCTAGTTTATTTATTTATTTACATTTTAGTTTGTTCATCCCTCAGTCATTAACCTGTAACTAAAACTGTCCTTTTCATTGGAAGATGATTTCCAAGACCTACATGCTTTCTTGTTAACATGATATAACAACAGATGAATGGATGTGGTACATATATACAATGGAATACTACACCTCCATCAGAAAGGATGAATACCCAACTTTTGTAGCAACATGGACTGGATTGGAAGAGATTATGCTGAGTGAAATAAGCCAAGTAGATAAGTCAAGTATTACATGGTTTCACTTACTTGCAGTGCATAAGGGGTGATATAGAGGACAGTAGGAGAAGGAAAGGAAATGGGAAGTAGGGTAATTCAGGGAGAGAAATGAAACACGAGAGACTTTGGACTCAGAAACAAACTGAGGGTCTTGGAGGGAAGGGGTGGGGGATGGGTGAGCCTGGTGGTGGGTACTGAGGGCACGTATTGCAATGGCGCACTGGATATGGGGCATAAACAATGAATCTTGGAACACTGAAAAAATAAAATAAATTTAAAGTAAAAAAAAAAGCAAATATCGAGCTGGGCATATAAGAATAGGTAGAATTTATTTATAAAATCTTTACTATGCAAAATCATGAATGGTATATTTGTAAGATTGATTCTAGAGAATAGAGGCATGTTGAATTTTAGAAATCCAGACTATTGATAGTGGTAGCCTGAGAATACTGACTTGGTAGTCTATACACAGGTTTTATTTTTTTTTTGCTCTATGTTGTATCCTTAAACACTAGCTTGACACATAGTAGACACCAAATTTTTGTTAATTAAATGTACTTTTCCTTTAAAAAAAAAACCATGATATAACAAGAAATATCCAAGTTTCAAGAAGAATCCTTTGCAGCGAGAAAACGTTTCCCCCCAGAAATCACAGCAGAGGGTGTTTAATAGTCTCTTTTGTGTAGGCTGGGTGATCTTCCTGTCCCTTAGCTAATGATTCTAGCCTATTATGGCTTCATTTATTTGATGGAGTTGAGGGTGGGATTGACTAACCAGACTGCATGTGGGAAGGGTAGTTTCCTCAAGGAAAAGGGACAGGGGTGCTCTTCTGCTATAAAAAAGAAACAGATCAAGAGCCAATAACTAGTATCCACTTAGTTTTGCTTCTCTCTTTGACTTCTAATACTCCTTCTGTATCCAGATCCTATTTAAAACTCAGGGCCATTTCTCTCTAGCAAGGCCATTTCATTCTCTCTGTCATCAGCCTCTGGTCGGTTACATCTGATTTAACCTCGGCCAGTTAATTAAGTTATGCTGGGTTTTTCCAGACACAGGGAAGAGGTAAAGTCATATGAAATGCTGTGGTAAACCTTCAACTAAAGTTAACCCTAGGCTTGTTCTGAACAGCATTAGCTGGACTTTTCAGGATGCAGAGGAAAATAAGTATCTTGAACACCCGTAACACCTAATATTCAGGAGTAAGAAGTCCTGATGCTTTTCAAAAGAGAGAGAGAGAGAGAAGTGAACAAGAGAGGCAGACTGACCCAGGGCCAAATTCTAGGCTCATCTCCACAGTGATCTGGTGCGCCTCTTCTAAGACAAGTATCGGTGGCTGTTCACGGTGCTGGAGATCAAGACTTGCACCATCTTGATTTACCAGCCACCGGGCTAAAGTACAAAAACATCTGGAAATGAGAACTGGAGCATCATCCTGGGCTATGGACACTGTGAATGAGACCTGTGTCCCCATCCCTCCAGCAGCTCTGATACTGGGAACACTTGTTGCAAGCAGACTGCCAATTCAGATACCCTTGATTCCCAGCTTTGGGCTTCTTGCCTCCCCTGGATGCTGTTGTTGTTAGTAATCCAAGGAGTCAGCTTCTTACATCAAGAACCTTAGAATCTAAGATTGTAAAGTCAGGCAGAATTCAACTGGACATAAGGTGAGGACTGTATTTGCCAGGAAGGGAATGTACCACATCTACATATGCTTTTAGTCTGTGGCTTGTCTTTTCATTTGCTTAGCTATGTCTTTTTAAGAGCAGAAGTTTCAAGTTATAATGAAGTTGAGTTTACTGATTTTTTTCATTTATAGATCATGCTCTTGTCATGTTTCTAAAGTCTTTGCCTCACATGAGGTCACAAAGGTTTATGCACTCAATTGCTTTTTCAGCTCTGTTGAAAAGCAGTTGTCCATGTGTATGTGGGTTTGATCTGTTTGCCAGTTTTTGTGGCAATACCACACTGTCTTAATTACTCTTAAAATCTGAAGCAGCATTAGTCCTCCAAATGTATTCTTTTTCAAAGTTGTTTTGGCTATTCTAAAACATTGACATTTAAATATTAATTTAGAATCAGCCTGTTAATATCAATAAGAATTACTGGGATTTTATTTAGGATTTCAATGAATCTATAAAACAGTTTTGCACCTTAATAATATTGAGTCTTCTGATTTATGAACATACTGTATCTCTCTCCCTAGTAATCTTTAACTTTCAAAATAAATATGCCAAAGATTTAATATTTTATGCAATTGTAAGTGTATTTTTTAAAAATTTTGATTTCTAATGATTTATGGCTTATATATAAAATACAATTAATATTTGGATATTGATCTTATAATCCTGTACCCTTGCTAAACTTAATTATTAGTTCTAATATCTTTTTTTTGGTAGATCTCATTATATTCTTTGGATAGATGATCATGTTTGCAAATAAAGAGTTTACCATTTTCCTTTCTGACATAGAAGCCTTCTATTTCTTTTTCTTGCCATATTGCATTGCATAGAACCCCTAGTACAAAATTAAACAGAAATCATGAGAGTGAACATTCATGATTTATTCCTGATCTTAAGGGGAGTGCATTCAGTCTTTCTTCATTAAGTTTGATATTAACTATAGAGTTTGAGAAAGATTTTTTTTTTTGCTTTTTCTGAGATTTTGTCAGGAATGGATATTGATTGTTGTTGTTTTTTTAATGCTATCTCTGTATCTATTGAGGTGATTATATAGATTTAATTTTTATTTTGCTAATATGGTGAATTACCTGGATTCTTCTTAATATTTTATTGAGGGTTAATTTATTTATACTCATGAGAGATATTGGTCTCTAGTTTTCTTATGATATCTCTGCCTGGTTTCGGTATTAGTGTGACTTCATATTTGAGTTGGGAAGTATTCCCTCATCTTTAATTTTTTAGCAGAAATTATGTAGAATTGATATGAATTCTTCCTTAAAGGTGAGCAGAGCTCACTATGAAGCTGTCTGGGTCTAGAGCTTGCTTGCATGAAAGTTTTAAACTACAAATTTAATTTTTTTATTAGATGTAGGTTATCTATTTATTCTTAAATAAATTTTAGTAGTTTATGGCCTTCAATGAATTTGTCCATTTCTTGTAAATTGTGGAAAGTATTGGCATGATGTTATTCAAAACATTCTTTTATTGTAGTGAAAATAATGGCCATATGCACTCCTGTGTTTATAACAGCAATGTCCACAATAGCCAAACTGTGGAAAGAGCCTAGATGCCCTTCAACAGATGAATGGATAAAGAAGATATGGTCCATATAAACAATGGAATATTACACCTCCATCAGAAATGATGAATACTCAACTTTTGCATCAACATGGATGGGTCTGGAGGAGATTATGCTGAGTAAAATAAGTCAAGCAGAGAAAGTCAATTATCATATAGTTTCACTTACTTGTGGAACATAAGGAATAGCATGGAGGACATTAGGAGAAGGAAGGGGAAAATGAAGGGGGGGAAATCAGAGGGGTAGATGAACCATGAGAGACTGTGGATTCCGAGAAACAAACTGAAGGTTTTAGAGGGGTGGGGGTGGGGGAGATGGGTTGGCCGGGTGATGGGTATTAAGGAGGGCATGTATTGCATGGAGCACTAGGTGTTATATGTAAACAATGAATCTTGGAACACTACATCAAAAACTAATAATATACTGTGTGATGACTAACATAATAAAAAAATAATAATTATTAATCTTTTTACTATCTGTAGAATCTGTACTTATGCCACCCTTCTCATTCCTAATATTGGCAATTGATATTTTCTCTCTTGTTTTCCTGATAAGTCTAGCCTGATGTTCATTTTTATTTTTGCCTTCTCAAATGGCAGAGAAGCCTCCTGGTTTCATTGATTTTTGTTCCATTGTTTTTTCCTGTTTCCTATTTCATTTTTGTTTTAGGTTCTTCATTATTTTATTTCTTCTGCTTACTTTGGATTTAATTTGCTTTTTTTTTAAATTTTCTAGTTTCTTAAAATGGAAACTGGTGTCATTCATTTGAGACATTTCTTCTTAGGCATCTTCTTAGGCATTCTTACAAATTGTCTTCATGTTGTATTTTCTCAGTTCAAATGCTTTATAATTTTTTGGTTGATTTATTCTTTAACTTGTGGGTTAATTAGAAGTGTAGCATTTGGTTTCCAAGTATTTGGATATTGATTTCTAATTTAATCAATCCTATTGCTGTCAGAGAACATACTTTATATGCCTTGAATTTTAAAAAATGTATTATATTTCATTCATGGCCAAGAGTATGGTCTATCTTGATAAATCTTCTTTGTGCACTTGAAAAGAATGCATATTCTACTGTTGTTGAATTGAGTGTCTTTAGATGTCTATTAGATCAGATTAGTTAGTTGTTTCATTATTTTTATTTACTTATTTTTGGTGGATGGCAAAGCAAAGTTTATTGAGTGATAGTACAAAGCTCCCAAAGAGGGAGGGGACCCAAGAGGGTTACCCTAGTTGATAGTATTATTGAAGTCTTCTATATCCATACTGACTTTCCATATACTTGTTCCATCAATTATTAAAAAGGAGTATAGAAATATCCAACTATAATTATGGGTTTATTTATTCCTCCTTTCAGTTCTAGAAGTTTTTGCTTTATGTATTTTGCAGTTATATTTTAGATACATAGGTGTTTAAGAATATGGTCTTTTAAAATGAATTGGCCACATTATCATTTTTTAATGAGCTTTATTTTTCCCATTGTTAGTCTTCACTCTGAAATCTACTTTATCCAATATTTATATAGCCACTACAGATTTTTAAAAAAATTAATTTTAGGATGGTATGGTTTTCTATCCATTCATTTTTCATCTATTAGTGTCTTTATACTGAAAGTGGATTTCTTTTTTTTTTTTTTAAGATTTTATTTATTTGACAGAGAGCAACACAGCCAGAGAGGGAACACAAGCAGAGGGAGTGAGAGAGGGAGAAGCAGGCTTCCCGCTGAGCAGGGAGCCTGATGTGGGACTCAATCCTGGGTCTCCGGGATCATGACCTGAGCCCAAGGCAGTCGCTTAACCAACTGAGCCACTTAGGCGCCCCTGAAAGTGGATTTCTTATGGACAACATATGTTTGTCTTGCTTTTTTGTTTTTTATTCTACCTGGCAATTTCTGCTTTTTAATAAGACTTTTTTAAATTGATTCCATTTAATATGATTATTGATATGGTTAGGTATAAATCTACCATCTTGCTATTTATTTTCTTGTTTCCCATGTTCTCCTTGTTCATTGTTTCCTTCTTTTCTGATTTCCTTTGGATTGAGTATTTTTATTACCCATTTTATCTTCTTTGTGTACTATTAGCTGTCATTCTTTTTTATTCTTATTTTTGTGGTTACTTTAGGCTTAATAGTGATCATCTGTATCTTATCACAATCTATCTTTAAGCAATATTATATTGCTTCATGTGTAGTATAAGAATTTCACCAAATTATACTTCCATTTGTCCTCTCCAGCCTTTATGTTATTATTGTCATGTTGTACATTTATTATAAACCCACCAATACAATGCTATTATTTCAGTTTAAACAATCGATTAAAAGACATTTAAGTATTAAGAAAAAACATCTTTATCTACATAGTTAGCACTTCCAGTATTTTTTATTTCTTTGTATAATTCTGTATTCCTATTTGTTATTGGTTTACCTTTATCTGAAAAAGTTTCTTTAACTTTTCTTGTAGTGAAGATCTTCTGGTGATAATTTTTTTTCAGTTTTTCTATTATGTCTTTATATTTTCACCTGGTATAGAATTTTAGGTTTACAGGTTTTCTTTTTTGTTTTCCTCTTAGTATTTTAAAGATGTTTCTCCCCTACCTTTTAGCTTGCATGAGTTCTGATGAGAATGTGCTGTCACTCCTTCCTTTTTGTCCTCCATATATAATGTGTCTGTTTTTCTCTGGCTGCTTTTAAGATGTTATCTTTGTTGTTGGCTTTGGGAAGTTGGGTTATGATGTATTTTCAAGTGGTTTTCTTTTTTTAAAGATTTTATTTATTTATTTATTTATTTGACAGAGAGAAACAGAGCCAGAGTGGGAACACAAGCAGGGGAAGTCAGAGAGGGAGAAGCAGGCTTCCTGCTGAGCAGGGAGCCTGATGTGGGGCTCAATCCTGGGTCTCCAGGATTATGACCTGAGCCAAAGGCAGTTGCCCAACCAACTGAGCCACCCAGGCGCCCCTCAAGTGGTTTTCTTTGTATTTCTTGTTTTGGAAGATGTTTGAGCTTTTTAGTTAGTTGCAGTTTTTATTTTTCATCAGATTTGGATAATATTTTACCATGATTTCCTCAAATCTTTTTTTTCTGTCTTCATTCCCCTCTTTTGTAGTTCAAAGTACGCATATATGAGGCTATTTGCTGTTGTCCTATAACTCAAAAATACTCTCCATTTTTAATGCATTTTTTTCTGTCTGTTTTACTTTGAATATTTTCTTTTTTCATGATAAATATGTACTTTATTTTTTGAAATTATATATATATATTTAATTTTTATTTTTTCCATAACCCAGCCCCTCATCCCACCCCCACCCCCCAGCAACCTTCAATTTGTTTCATGAGATTTATGGTCTCTTATGGTTTGTCTCCCTCCCTGGTCCCATCTTGTTTTATTTTTTTTCCCTCCCTACCCCCCATGACTCCATGTCCTTGCCTCTCAAATTCCTCATATCAGAGATATCATATGATAATTGTCTTTCTCTGATTGACTTACTTCACTCAGCATAATATCCTCCAGTTCCATCAAAAAAAAAATGAAATCCCACCATTTACTTTGAATATTTTCTATTGTTTTGTTTTCAAGTTCATGAATCTTTTCCTCAGTGTCTAATCTGTCATTAATCCCATACAGTGTATTTTTAATCTGAGACATTGCAGTTTTCATCTCCAGATGTTTGATTTGTTATCTTTTCATGTATCTTCTATGTTACTCAACATGTGCATGTTGCCTCTAGCTTTTGAACATATGGACAGCAGTTATAATAACTGTTGACATGTTCTTCTCTGCCAATTTTAACACCTGTGACATCTCTGGGTCATTTTCAATTAATTTCTCTATTTTCTGTGGGCCATAATTTCCTGTTCCTTTGAACGTCTGCCTGGTAATTGATTGGGTGACAGACATTATAAATTTTACCTTCTTGGTTGCTAGATATTTTTATATTCCTATAAATATTTTTGAGCTCTATTCTAGGATGTGGTTAAGTTGTTTGGACACAGTTTAATCCTTTCATCTCTTGCTTTAAAATTTCTTTTAGGACCAGAGCAGCATTTTATCTAGGGTTAGTCATTCTCTGCTACTCAGGTAAGACAGTTCTTAGTACTTTACCCTGTACCCTATGAAGTATGAGGTTTTCTGGCCTGGCTGACTATACAAGGTAATGTTCCCTCTTATCCTTTCAGTGGTTCTTTCCCCAGCCTTGTGCAGTGCCTTCAGATATATACACTGATCATTATTCTGCTGATTACTCAAGGACAAACTCTATAGATCTTTGGGGATTCTTTGGGCAGCTTGCTCCTGTCCACTATTGTGCCCCGCAACCTCTAGTTGCCATGGTCTTCCTATACTCTTAGCTTTATCTTCTAAAGTCAGAGAGTACTCTGGGCTCTCCTTGGTTCCCCCTACCTATGCCATAGCCTGAAAGTGCCCTCAAGGCAGTAACTCAGGAAAATCATAGGGCTTACCTCATTTTTTTCTAGTCTTGCTGGGTCATTACGTTTTGTTGCATGGTTGTCCAATGTCTTGAAAACCATTGTTTCATATATTTTGTCTAGGTTCATAGTTATTTCAGGCATGAGGGTAAATCTGGTTCCCATTACTCCATCATGGCCAGAACTGGAAGTCTCCAGTTTGGATAGTTTTGATTTTTTGGATTATCTGGGTTATTGTTCAACTCTTGAGTCATGTTGATTTACAAAGCCCCTGATGGTCAGAATTGGGGTTTATGATGCTCATAAATACTTCAGAGAGCAAAGGGTACATACCAGGTCACCTCATTTTGCCAATTTAAAGAACATTTCCAAAGTATAATGATTGTGTGGGGCTCTGAGAAAGATACAGTTCCAGACCAATGAATGTTCTAAGAGAGTTTTATTATGAGAAGGAAACAGATTTCTTACCTTAGAACTTGCTTTAATAATAAAAGCTAAACTAGTTTATAAAGTTTTTAAGTAGCCAAAGGAATACAGAATCATTGTTTGAACATTAAAGTGTAAGTACATAAAATTAAAAGTAAAAGCTCTTTCTCCTTCTGATCTCCCAAATTTTACTGCCCAAAGATCATTAGGGTGACATTATGGTGAAACCTTTCTTGTCATTGAATTTTAGAAGTGAGAATTTAAAAGTTCATTCTGTTTCTTAAGGTCATTGATTATTCAGTCAATGTGGTGTGTATGAGAGGAATTGTCTTCTGTTCCCTTCACTGCCTTGCTGTCTGCTTCATTGCATGAAACCTCTCTTCTCCTAAACAGTGATTGCTCTGACACCAGTTTCTTCATCCAGGGAAGAAGGAACCTCTGGAGTGTCTATTTCTCATTTTGGGCACTACATAACGAAGGGGACCAGGGATCTCATAGATGGACCGCTAGATCCATTCACTGGCATTCTGTGCCTCAGTTTATCTTACTTTGCTTGCAGATAGGCTGAGAGCTAGCCTGGAAAGTTTGAAAAGTTCTTCGGAAGTGGCAAATATACCAGATCTGAAGTCTTTCTCACCATGGTAATCTGCAGACCTAATCGTTCTATCAGAATCCCAGCAGTTCTGCCTCACCTCTGTGTGCTGATCCTATTACCAAGAACTGCTGGGCAGGGTGGGGGTGTCTTAATTCCTCAATGCTTCATTGCCTTCACTGAGTATGCTACTTTACCCAGGATGTGTTCACAAACAACTAGAAATAGACTTGTCAAAGTAATGAAGAAAAATCCTTTAAAAGGATGAGTTATCCTGAACTTTCCTTTCAAATAGAGACATCTTTCTGCTTCTTGACCTCTATGTTTTGGTCATGGCCAAAAAGATTCTATGATGATTAGGTCTTATTAACATTACCATTTAAATATTTACCTGTCAGATTCAGCAAATAGCAACCAGGCTTCTTGGCATATAGATTATTTGGTGTTTGCCCTTGGCAATCTCCTTTGGCAAATAAAGGGATGTCACAATTCTGAGTTGGAGGGACATAGGAGCATCTAAAATGCCATATCCTCATTCAAATGTACAGCAAAAGAGATAACCTGAATAGCCTTACATGTATTGAAGAAATTTAATTTCTATAGAAATGTCATAGTATTGCTGGATTGCTAAATTATGGGGAGAGATGCTGTGCTTATGGATCTATTCCATTCCCCTCTAACTGCTCCAGTGATTCAACAAAATTTAAATCAAAATATCGCAGGCCTTTTGGAAGAAATAGACAAGCTGATTTTAAAATTCATATTGAAATGCAAGTGACCTAAATAACCAGAATATGTTTGAAAAAAGAAGTTGAAATATTTACATTATTTGACTTTAAGACTTAATTATAAAACTACAGTGATCAAGACAGTGTGGTACTAGCCTCATGGCAAGTACATAGGTCAATGGAACAAGATCGCATCCATGATTGGGGCACATGTATATGGCCAATTGATTTTTTTTAAAGATTTTATTTATTTGACAGAGAGAAACACAGCTAGAGAGGGAACACAAGCATGGGGAGTGAGAGGGGGAGAAGCAGGCTTCCTGCCCAGCAGGGAGCCCGATATAGGGCTCGATCCCAGGTCTCCAGGATCATGACCTGAGCCCAAGGCAGTTGCTTAACCAACTGAGTCACCCAGGCGCCGCCTATGGCCAATTGATTTTTAACAAAGGTGCACAGGAAACTGAATGGTCTTTCTGTTCAACAAATGCCATTTGAACAATTGGTTATGTATATCTTATACCTACATATAAAAATTTTGATTCACACTTTGCCTCGTATACAAAAGTTAAGTAAAAATAGATTACATAACTAAATATAAAGCTGAAAATTGAAACATTGTGAGAAGAACACAGGAGACTGGAGCTCAGCTGGGCTTACCATTTCTGAGCGTGGTCCGCAGACCTGGTCATGCACCTGAAGCCCCTGGGAGATTATTACAGCGCAGATGTCTCACCCTCACGCCAGACTTAGCGAGTCCATATCTCCAAGAGAAGGGCTGAGGAATCTCTGTACTAACTGCCCACTGGTGGTTAAAATTGTTCAAATTTAGGAAACATTGCTTCTTAAGTGTCCAGGCCTTCTGGTCACTTGTCATCTGTTTCCCGGGCCTCAGACTCTTCCTTCTGACCTTCTCTTCCAGGCCATAGACCACTTACGAAGGATTACAGGAAAGTTTTCTTTCTCATTCTGTAAATATCTATAAGTTTGGGTTAATTTTTAGTTTAATTGGGTTTTATTGTCATTATTGCCATCCCTGTTGCTCTGTAGCACTGTACTACAAGAATCCTACAAGATGGGTATTGCCTTCCCCATTGTACAAAGGACACTAAGGCTCCAGTGTGAAAGAGCTTGTTCAACAACACCCAGCTTGTGAATTATTAGACCAAAGATGTAAATCCCAGTTTCACCTGATTCTAAAACCCATCTTCTTAGTCATCACATCTGCAATGATTTAGAGACACTGGGAACTCCCTCTCACAGGGTTGGTTCATGTACTCATTCCTATTACAAATATACAACGGGGAGATGCCTGGGTGGCTCAGTTGGTTAAGCGACTGCCTTCAGTTCAGGTCATGATCCCAGGGTCCCGGGATCGAGCCCTGTATCAGGCTCCCTGCTCAGCTGGGAACCTGCTTCTCCCTCTGCCTGCAAAACAAAACAAAACCTCCCACAAATATACCAACTGGGTTCTGGCACTTCACAGGTAACAAAGCTGAGTTGAATGTTCTCATCTGGCCCTGAGTAGCTTCCAACTCTCTGGAGATGCAGACTGTGATACTGTGATTTATAAGGAGAAATATGTATTTGGTCTTTGACCCAGTTTCTGACACTGAGCTCTGAAAACCTTGGAATTTCCTCAGTGATGAGAATGACAGAGGTGTCTCTTGTTCTGTCAGTGAAGTGACTTTCGGACCCCACCTAAGGAGAGGTGCTGGTTGCCAGTGGAACCAACCATGTGGTTAAAGGGTTGAAACTTCCAGTCTCATCCCTCTGGTTTCTAGAGAGGGGTGAGGGGCTGGAGGGTTGACTCAATTGCCAGCGGCTCATTATTTAATCAACCATGCCTATATAATGAAGCCTTCATAAAAACCCAGAGAGCTTCCAAATTGGTGAACCAGAATGCTCCACATGCCACCATTCCGGGTTCAAATTCCATGAGGACAGAAACTTCTTTGTTTAAGACCTCTCCCTTTATCTCTCCATCTAGCTGTTGATTCATATCCTGTGCTATCCTTTGTAAACTGGTCATCTAGTGAGCAAGTAGGTTTCCTGAATTCTGTGAGCTTCTCTAGCCAAGTAATCAAATCCAGATCGGGGGTCATGGGAACCTCTGGTGCACAGCCGGTCAGTCAGAGACACAGGTGACAACCTGGGCTGGTGACTGATGTGTGAAGTGGAGGTCAGGCTTGTGGGACCAGGCCCTCAGCCTGTGGGATCTGACCCAATCTCTGGGTAGGTAGGGCCAGAATTAAGTTCGATGGTAGGACACCCAGCCGGGGTCAGTGAACTGGTCTGCGTGTGTGTGTGGGCGGGGGGGGGGGGCGGGTGGTGGTGGGATCCACACCTATACTGGAATTGGGAATCCTTACAGAGAATAAACAGAAAATTTTAAAAAAAAGAACATGGGACATGCTTATTAAGTACAGTAACAGAATTGCTGACAACAATTGGAGAGAAAATGAGCAAGACTGTGTAGGATGGGAGAAAGTAAGCAAGGGAGAAAGACAGATGGCATCTATAGTGAGCCCTGAGTTTGTCCATGTGGAGGGGACTGGCTGTTCCCTGTGGCTCTGCTCACACTGATGAGAAGCTGGACACCACCTCAGTAGCCACCCGTGGGGGAAGGGTGAGCAAAGGAATGTGGCCTCAAAACTGGGAAGTATCCCACAGCTGTGTACAAAATGCATCTGCTTTTGTCTAGCAATGGCGGAAGCCATGAGGCCTAGTTAGGAAAGAAAGTGTGTATTGTACGATCCCAGTTTTGCAAAAACTAGCAGTCCCGAGCCAAGAGGTTTGCCCGTGCACATATTTGCATATATTTATGTGAGCAGGAGAGGAAGATGGTTACACCCCAGCATGGTTTAGTCATGGGAAGGACAGATGAAAAGGGAATTGGGAGAGGTGATGAAGTTTTTTCCCCCTACATATTCCTACTATCGCTGCATAGGGCAGACACATTACTTTTGTAAAGTTTGAAGTAACAGTTCCTAAGAGGAAATAAAAAAAGCTTGTCCAGCAAAACAGGTGATCAGAAGCAGAGGAATGATCCATTACCAAAATGACGCCAGGAACAAGATGGATGCCTTTCTAACTCTTCTTAGTGACAAAGGGGGAGTGAGACTCTGGAGGGAGCAGGTCCCATTTTATAGGTAAGACCTGAGCAGACTTGTGATGTCTAAGTGGGGAGGCTATGCTTTCTGGCCTCAGAGTGGGAGGTGACGATGACAGGAGGGAGCCAGCAGCCTGCTAGGGATGGCAGGATGGCGGCGGGAGCCCGTGCACACCTGTGCCTCCTCAGGTGACGGGAACACAGGGGTGGGAAGAGAGGCTGGATGAGCTGCCCATTCCTGGGGCTGTTGCAGGGAGGGGGTATGGGGGAAGGGGAAGCCTGCAGGCAGCTATTGGCCTAGGGCTTGTGGAGAAGGGCTTCCAGCGAAACTGACCTCTGGTTCACTGAGAGTTGTGCAGAACTCACTCTGCTTTCAGCCTGCTAAACCTCTTCTCTGCCCCCTGGCAGACCCCTCTGCAGGTCCAGTACAAGGCGGTGTACGGGGAAGGGAGACACACCTGCCTTCTGGCACGATCTTCTCTTAGCCCTCTCACAGAGAGTCCTTATCTAGTCCAAACCTGCTGGCTCTGACTCCCCGGGCGTCTGCCTCAGGAGGGGCTCCTGCCCCCTGTGTACCCAGTTCCCAGCTGGCTTCTAGCTCAGAGACATGGGCTTTTCCTTGGACTGTCCCCTTGTGTCACCCAGTAGGCAGCCTTCCCCTTTGTGGACCTTCTTCATCTTCCTTCCTCTCTGCGAAGCCCCTTGAAGCCCTTAGACTCCCCCAAATCTATTTCCTCTTCGATGGAGCTGGGGGGTGTGGTGGGGATGGGGCATCTTTGAGCCTCACTTCCTCCTAGCCCACCTTCTGTGGGACTCTTTCTCTTCCTGAGTACTTACCCCTTGCCGGCAGACCCCCCTGCCTCTACAGGAAAGGTAATTCATCCTCATGGACTTAAATTCTGGAAAAGAAGTTCTGAGTGAAGTCAGTCACCTAGGTTTCACTATAGGCTCCCCACACCAACTGCCTCCATGCTGAAGTGATTTTTTTGTTTTGTTTTGTTTTGTTTTTGGCTTCAAAAAACAAAGTGTTAGGTCAGGAGCTAAGAACCCCAATGTGAGGTTGCTCCCAAGTTGGCATATGCCCAGCTTGGTGCTTGAGACCTCCTGAGAAGCTGAGCTGCCTCTGGTAACTGCCCTACCTCCAGCTCAGGTCCCTGAAAGATTTCAGGTAGAGAAGCGATCCTCCCTCCCTCCCCCTGTCCCCCCCCCCCCCAGCCGTATGCGGCCTTGGTGCCCACAGTACCATGCTGTCTTTCTCTGTTCATGTAATGATTCCTAGAAAATACAGAAATCTTCTTGGGCCCAGATCTGCTGCTTCTGCTCTTCTCCCTTTGCCTCTGTTTCTTCACAGGCTGATTTTCTTTTCTTTTTCTCTTCTTTTTCTTTCTTTTTTTTTTCTTTTCTTGTCTTTTCTTTCCTTTCTTTTTCTTTCTTTTCTTTTTTAAGGTTTTATTTTTATTTATTTGACACACACAGAGGGAGAGCACACACAAGCAGGGGGAGGCACAGAGGGAGGGGAAGAAACAGAGGGAGAGGGAGAAGCAGGCTCCCCGCTGAGCAAGGAGCCTGACTTGGGACTCAATCCCAGAACCCTGAGTTCATGATCTGAGCAGAAGGCAGATGCTGACCCAGCTAAGCCACCCAGGTGCCCCCAGAGTTGATTTTCTCATGTGAGTTTGCTCCTACCCTAATATCTTCCCCTCTGATGCTTCCCACTTGGCTACGCAGGATCGTCCATGCATCGTAAGAACATCGTCCCCTGGCATCTGCAACTTGGCACTCCGGCTCTCAGCTCAACTCTTCCTAAAGAAATACCCTCACAACTGTTAGCAGATTCACTGCCCTTAGTCTTTTCCCATCTTCCCCTCCATTAGGAGCCCCAGTTTTGTTCCTGATGAATCAGAGCCAGCTGTGGCAGCCCCATTCTCCTAGTCAGTGAGCATTAGCCCCAAAGTCTGAGCAAGGGACATAAGGGAAAGTCAGCCAGGAGACTCCAGGGAACAGTTCTCCTCACCCCTAATGAGATAGAGTCCTTCATGTTTAAGTGTCAAGGGCACATCCGGTGTTTGAGGCTGCAACAGCCATTTTGTGACAAGGAAGGTTGACCTGCCATCAGGTCCCTTTGGAACCAGTGCTGCCTTCTCTAGGCTTCTTGCACAGTGACATAGTGAGCATCTGTATTGTTTCAGCTACCCTTCACTTGATAATCCATGCAGCCAAAAGCACTCCAGGTGACACACAGACGAGTACACCATCTGCCTCCATCCCTTTAAAATCCATTCTGTACTCAGTAGCAAAATTCTTTTTGCAGCAAGATCTTAGGTACTTCCCTTATCCAGAGTCGCTAGAAGTTTCTGATGATTTACCAGTTTGAGCTGCAGCTCCTCAGTAGGTCTCGCTTGAATAGAAACTCTCTCTTTTGGAGCCTGCAGCTAAGAAAGTCAGGGGCCATGACAGCCGTAAAGGTCTGTGTAGGTATCTGTGACACTGGCCAAGAAGGGACCATCACTGGAACCTGCAGAAGTGACTTTCAACCATGCGTCAGAATCCCCTATAAGGCTTATTACAAACTGTTGGATCTTATTGCTGAGGTTCTGTTTTGGTAGATCTGGGGGAAGGATCAATTTGTAGCCATATTTTATTTATTTATTTTTTTAAAGATTTTATTTATTTGACAGAGAGAAACACAGCCAGAGAGGGAACACAAGCAGGGGGAGTGAGAGAGGGAGAAGCAGGCTTCCCGCCGAGCAGGCAGCCCGATGTGGGACTCGATCCCGGGTCTCCAGGATCATGACCTGAGCCGAAGGCAGTGGCTTAACCAACTGAGCCACCCAGGCGTCCCAATTTGTAGCCATATTTTAAAGTCCCTGGGCAGGATTGGGTGACTTTCTTAGTGTGGTGGGGACTTGTGAGAGGGTTTTCAACAGCGGGGCACATGGCCCCAGGGTTGGCTTTAAGGTGATGTATCCTGGCTTTGTCCACTCACTCAGGAAATTATAGAGGATGTCTACCCAGTGCTTTAAAGGGGCCCAGCTTTTAACCACGAACATGCTAAGTGCTGCTGTCAGGATGAGTGCCCCTGTTTTCCTTGCAAGCATACCAAGTTGTTAATTCCCTCATTCATTCAGAAACACTAAGTAGACACCTTCTTTTTTTTGGACTCGTAGTGATAAGAGCCTGCACACACATCTCCTTATTGGACGAACCCTGTAAGATGGCAAGAAGGGCATTATGAGCCATGTTCTCAGATGAGGACAGAGGACCTGATGAGGATGAAAGAGCTCAGACAGAGCCAGGATTTGGACCCGGGCCATCTTTTTGAAGCCCGCTGTTCTCTCTGCTTCAGTCTATTACTTTTTGTCCACACCCTGGGTTCGGGGGAGGGAGGGCGGTTTGGCGGGCCAGGCTGTCCCTTGGGCCTCTGACTCGCACTTCTGGTATCTGATCTCCAGGAAAAGGACACTTCATGTTAGATGGGGTGCACCCAGCTGGGAAGGCCTGAGGGCAGAGAATTCTCTGCTTTGTGCCCACATAGGAAGATTTACAAAACCCACCACAAAGCCTAGCTAAACATGCAGTTTCTGTCTGGGGCGTGTCAGCATGGAGAGCACCCGAGAGCATCCAGTCATGTCCGGCCCCATGCTTCTTGCCTGATGGCCTCTGGCGGCTGCCCCAGAGGCAGGGCTCTGGTCATCTATTTCAGTGCTCTAATGCAAAAGTCAAAACCAAACCATCTGACCACCTTGGACCTACTGTTTGTGTTTATGTGCGATACATGCTATACTTTTCTTGGGCCCAAACAAGGGGGAAAAAACCAGCAACAAAAAACCCCATCCCTCAACCCTCTTGGCCTATTTAAAGAAAGCAGGAGCTCTTGGAGCTCTGGAAGCATGTTTGCACTGGCCTGGAAAAACATCTCTGAGTGTTTGCCGATGGAGGTCTTGGAGGCCTCAATTCCATAGACTTGAATAGGAATAGTCAGTGGCAGGCCCACATGTGTTGCTGTTTCTGAACTTTGGATACAATTGGGAGCAGCTGCTTGGGCCAAGTAGGACTGCTTTATGATGTGCTGACACGCCCATGAGATACTTCAGAGAGCACTGGGTGCCCTCTCTGGAAGATGCACATTTATGACTTTCCTGTTGGGAGCCCTGGAATGCAGTCTCCCCACCTGCTTGCTGCTGACAACAGAAAGGGAATCTGTCACTTCTGTCCAGGGTCTGGCCATGCCCAGTCCCCATTCTTTGAGGTTTTGGCCATCAAAGGAAAGAGCAAATCTTCCCTTTACAGCACACGCTGCCTCCCTCTTATGGTGCTAATGTTCGGACAGAGATGCTTTATGCTCACTTCTGATGGAAAGATGCATCATGCCTTATAAATGATGCCAGCTTGGGCCTGAGTTCCCATCCCAGCTCTGCCACTTTCTAGCTATGTGACCTGGGAAAGCCACCTTCGTTTCTTCCTCCTTAAAATAGGGCTGATAGAACCTCCCCTCTAGAATAGCAATCAGTAGCTGATATTGATACTGATTGAGAGCTTAAGGGATGCCACACATCGGGCTAAACTATTCCCATGGATTACTTAACTTGTTATTCACCAGGTTCCCATAATGGGCACCATTTTGCAGATGAGGAAATGAGGCTCAGAGAGGTTAGGAAACTTGCCTAAGGTCACACAGCTAGCAGGATTAGAATCTGCTAGAATGCAGGGCTGACCATCACAGTCACCAGTTTCCCTAGACTTTCTGTTGAACTGTTGTGAGGATCAGTTAAATGCTACTCAAGGCCTGGCTCGAGCTGCAGCTCCATTTATATTAGTTCCCTTGCCCACTGCCCAGTTTCTTAATGAAGAAGACAGACTGCGGGTCAGAGGTGGCAGGGAGCCCAGAGGGCTCAGCCTCCCCTGAGGACCTGTGTTAGGCTGAGCTGCTTTTGTTTTTTTAGGCTTGAACAATGCCTTCGAGAGCTGAGTGGCATAACTGTTAGGAGCCTGGCAGCTGATATGTGATAGTTCTGGGTATGTTAATTTGCTCCTGTTGGACCCCAATTTCCTCATCTGCAGAATGGGTTGGTGGCATTTCTTCTTCAGGGCAGTTGTGAGGCCCAGTGGGATGGAGCGTAGAGAGCACCTAGCATTGTACCTGGCTTATAATGAGCACTCAGTGGAGAGAGCTGTCATTGTCCTACCTTGAAGATTCCAGATGAAGGGCAGAATGGGAGTGGGGAACTGAGCCTTCATCATGAAAATATGTTAAGAAACAGAAAGGCAGGGGTGCCTGGGTGGCTCAGTTGGTTAAGCAACTGCCTTTGGCTCAGGTCATGATCCCGGAGACCCTGGATCGAGCCCCACATCGGGCTCCCTGCTCGGCGGGAAGCCTGCTTCTCCCTCTCTCACTCTCCTGCTTGTGTTCCCTCTCTCGCTGTCAAGTAAATAAAATCTTAAAAAAAAAAAAAAAGAAAGAAACAGAAAGGCAAAAATAAAAGAAAGACATAGCTGTAATTTTACACCCAACAGACCTCCCCAGTATTTCTGTCTTTCATTCTCTGTGTATCTATTTTGAACCTTCCTTTTAAATGAAGCAAGAAGTCCCATCCCCAGACCACCCTCAGGGAAATATGGCAGATTCTAAAGATGTCTGGCTTCTGCTGAGAAAGGCGGAGCGGGCTGTCCTGTACCGTAAGTACTCTGGTCACAGTTTGCTGTGTGTTATGTTTAAGGCACAACTTCCTGAGGTCTTTTAGAGAATTCCCACAGAGTTCACTTAAATCTTCTAAACAGTAAAATTCTTTCTTGCATTGACCTTAAGGGAACCAAGCGGTCTGTAGAAATGTCTGAGAAGCAATCATTTTATGGGAGCTGAACTCTGTCATGGGGCCCACACCAAGAAATCCACCCGACAGTGCAGCAGAATTCTATTGTCCATGGATGGCAGGCATTGTTCATGACTGGCACTTGTGCCCATGTCCCCCTTCCTTGCTGACAGCACCTTAGTTCAGAACAGCAATGAACTCAGTCCCCAGTGATACACTCACTTCCTCACACATCCTTCCAACTGGAGGCAATCACATAACATATTCTGGACATGCGCACATGGGAGAGCTTTGGGAACTCTGTGGAAGTGTGTGTTTTCTGCCTTCTCCCATATTTCTACCTTGAGCACAGACATGATAGGTGGATACCATTGCTGACCATCTTGTAAACAAGATGAAAAAGGGAGGAGAATTACAAAGACAGTGTTCCTAACATCATGGAGCAACACATTCTATCTGCAGGTATATTGTGGGAAAAACAAACTTCCTCCTTGGTGAGGGAGAGGGTTATGGTGAGAGTTGGACTGACCAGATGACTGAACTGCTGTGGGGCAGATCCCTGAAATGAGGGCATTGTGGGTTGGGGGACAACCCCCGGATGCCAGCATTTCCACCTCATCCTCACCTTCCTGTACCACAGGGAAGATAGTTGTTTAAGTCACTTTAGTTGAATTTTTGTGTTACTTGCAGCCTAGAGTATTCCTAACTGTTAAGTAGAACTCCAGGTGACCTTTGGAAACCTAGTTGAGGAAAACTGGGGAATAGAGGGCTGAATATTTACTCAATGACCATGGCATCTCCACTCCTTCTGGGTCAGAGTTTGGGTGAGTGAGCACTTGGAGTGCAGCCTGCATGATCAGAAAATCTAGATCAGGAATTCTAGCTGTGTCACAGACAAGAAAAGAGAAGGTGATGAAGGTCCTTGGGTCACAAACTCATAGCTTTTCAGGGGAGAATGTTCTCTCAGAGAGTATCTGGGTCCACATCCCTCCCTACCCCCTGAGTTTCCATTCATTGTTGTCAAATTAATTTCCCTTTCCCAGACATGCTGTGTCTTGGTTGATCCATCTCCTTGACTCTAGAGTTCTCATCATCTGCTTCTCCGCACTCTCTTTTGGCTTACCTTTCAAGGCCCCACTCGGTGACCTCATCTTTCAGGTCCTTGTGACTATTGCCATGCTTGCCACCCACACAGGATGTATTGTTCTTTCTGCTAGGCCATCTTAACTCCTTCTTCTGACATTGTTTCCAGCCCTTTCTCATCCCGTAAGCACCTATCCCTTGACACCAGGATAGACACTTAGCATATGATGTTATAGTACATTGTAGATACGTTTATGTCACCCGCCAGAGTACGATTTCTTTGCAGGCAGGATCTATTTATCTTGGCCATTTACATTTTCTCCAGAGCCCAGAATGATACATGTAATGAGTGCTTGGGTGTTCAGGTCTGTGCTTTGGACACTGTGTGCTTTCAGTCACCAATTTCCCAGAATAATCTTAGGAATTGCATACCAAAAGGATTCCATGGTCCAATAGGTGTGGAGAATGGTAGATTGTATGAGATTTCTCAAAGTCCTACCCATATGGGGAATCACTAAGAGGGAGATGCAATATGCAAAGCTTCTCCAGTGGATTTGATCATGGGATCTCTTTCTCATAGAGAACCTTGAGGGACTAAAATGTTGAGGAATGCATTTTGGAAACCCTAAGTCAGACAACTGCTTTATTTTAAAAGGAAAGCATAAGCCAGTGCCTTTCTTAAAATCTACCAGCTGGTTGGCTAGATGAGCTCTAAGATTGAGAGTCCCTGAAGGCATACCATGCATGACCTCAGGGGTCACTAGACAGTCAGTGAACTGCGGTTCAAAAGGCAGCAGTTTGAAGGGTCAGGAAGATCTGGGCTCAAATATGAATTTTCCACTTTCTACCTGAGTCATCAAAGCAAACACTCCAACCTCTGTCTCCAGTTTCTCATCTGTCAAGCGTAGCTAATGGTGCCTATCTCATGTGGCACTTGTGATATCCGAAGTGTCTATCATGTACCAAAGGTTCCATGAATGGTTACTGTGGAAGCTAACAGATTCTGCGGATTTCCAGGGATGTGAGGGATGATCCTGCAGATATTACAGGTAAATGTTAAAGAAGAATTAACAGCATTTTGGGCACACAAACCAGTGATATGCTGCGATATTGCCAGAGAAGGCTCTCCAGGTGAGAGTAAGGACTCTCCAGCCCAACATTATCAGAGAACAAGAGCTTGTTCATTCTGGAATCTTCCTTCCTGCATCTGGGGACTCATGGGTGAAACAATACCCTAAGGGTATTTGAGGGATCCTCAGTCCTCAAAACCAGCTTCCTTCTCACCCTAGTGGCCATCTTTCCCTGGCCCTCCGTACCCCAGAGCGGGCAGCTGTGAAGCTGGACCAACACATTCCTCCCTTCCGCATCAGTCTGACATGATCTCTGTCCATCTCTTTGCCTCTTCTCTCTTTCCTCTCTCTGTCACACTCTGCCTCAGTGACACTGAATCTCCCTCACCTCCCAGCACCCTCTGGGCTCCTCCCTCCCACCTCAGGGCCTTTGCTATGTTCTTTCCTCTGTCTGGAAGCCTTCCCTTCTCTCTTCTTGAACTCTTCTCCAGATCTTATCTCAAATGTCACCCCTCAAGAGAAACCTTCCCCTAAATGTCACCATGACCAGTTCCTCCACTATTACCTGCTCACACCCCTTCCTCTGCTTTTTCTCCATCCTAAACAGAATTAGTAAGGGATACATTTATGTGATTTAAAAAGAAAAAAACAATATCTAGCTCCCATTTTAGAAGACAAGCTTCCTGAGATTTGCTTTGCCGAGCCTTGTGTCCCTGGGGCCCAAGCTGTCTCGGACACGGCAGTAGGTGCCCAGCAAACATCAGGTGAACTGACCAGACAACATTAATGGTTTATTTGAGGGGTCCATGGGTCCCGCGATTTTCTGAATGGGTTCATTTTCTTTGTGGGCGTTGGAGGGACAGGCTGGGAGGTTTCCCAAGCTGCTTCTTCTCTGAAAGGGCTTGGCCAGGGAGGGGAAACACTGCAGGAGGCCCTGTCAGTGGGATCCCGGCTCTAAAGTGGTCCCCTTTAGGGATTCTTGGGAGAAAATTCTTCCAGCCTTCAGTAGAGCATTTTCTGCATACCTCTGACACATTCCATTCTTTACTCTGCAAATTTTGGAAGAGCTCACGTCTTTGTTTTGCTTCAGCTGCTGGGAAGCTCCAGTTGGATTTCCAGCCACTTCGCATAATCAAATGACAGCTGGAAGCTTGCCCTTTGCGTGCTAACCACACCCAGGATTTGTTTTCTTTTCCTACCCCCATTTTCCTTTCGTCCCCGGTTCTTACTGTAGTCATTTTGTATCCTGATGCATGTGTGGGGCACTGCCAGCCCTGTCAAACCCTTACTGCAATGACTGGGATATTTTTAAAAGCCAAGGTGAAACTCATACACATAAAATTAACCATTTTTAAGCATCCAGGCCAGTGGCATTTGGTACATGTGCAGTGGTGTGCACATTTTCATCACTCCCAAAGAAAGTCCTTTGCCCTTTAGGCAGTCACTCTGCATTCCCCTTCCCGCCAGCCCCTGGTAAGCTCCAGTCGGCTTTGGGTCTCTACAGATTTGCCCATTCTGTTTCCTTCAAATGGAATTATACAATATGTGCCCATTTGTGTCTGGTTTCTCCCACTGTGCACCACCTCTTAGCATGTATGGACCCCTCATTCCTTTCTGTGGTTTGTTTTGATAGGTGGATTGGTTACAAATGTGGGTCAGCAGAGGCTGGGAACATTTAGTTTCCTCTAACACGGGAGAGGAGAAATAACAATTCTCTGCAGGTCTCTGTAGAGTACATAATAGAGATTCCCACCCAGAAAGCCAGTATAGCATGGATGGTCCTATATTACATTCCAGAGGTCTGGAGCCCTGGCCACTGGATGCTTCTCTCCAGAGATACCCTCCCAGAATAGACAGAGGTGTCAGTCACCATTAAAATAACCTTGGCAGAAGTCCCCATGCCAGAATGATGGCCACAAATGCGAGTGCTAAGGTACCTGGCAGCAGGAAGGGGGGTTCCAAATCAAGTCTTGGGCGTGAGTAATATTGACTTGGGTCTGGTGGGGCTGACCGGCCACTTCTACCCCTTTGGATGCATGTCCCTCATTTGGCAGGTGGTGGATGAGAAGAGCCTTGGGAAGGCTGAGGTGGAAATGCCGCCAAGACAATGACTTCTAGCACTAAGGCACTCCATCCAGGACAGAAGGCACTGGATGGGGGGAAAATAACGGGAGGCATAGGGATCTCAGCTTCTTGAGTGGAACTTAGGAAAGCAGACATAATGGCTGTCCAGCTCACGGGGAGGGGCTCTGATTTAATGTGTTGATTGATTATTGATGCTGGAGATGATCAGAGAGTTGACAGGGGATCGACTTAGATGAAAATGGCTGCAGAAGCCACCAGGGCCCAACGTGGTTTCCTTCTGTGACACAACCTGACGTTCTTCTTTTTAAATTTTATTAACGGTTTGAAAATGGCGCTTTTGGCATTCAGGGGAGGCTTAGGTCTAAGATGACCCGAGGAACAGATTCCTGTCTTCTTATCTCTAGTTATGTCAACTTGGGTAAATTTCCTTTCTGACCCTTCGTTCTCTCATCTGTGAAATGGGAGTGACAACCATGCGAATTCAGTGCTGGTGAGACATTGGCATTAAGAAAGTTTTGTTCTCTTCTTCCTTTTTCCTCCTATAAATATTAAGGAAAAACCCAGATCTTTAGGGGAATCCAGCCATCAGTGATGCAGTGTGAGACCCAAAGGTGGGATGTGAGTGAGAAAGTGCAGGAGTAAGATGTGGTGAGTGCCTTACAGTTGAGAAGACATCAAGGCATGAGGTTGGGAGAGATAACATAAACCGATGTGAGAATCAATTTCAGGGAAACACGACAGGGCATAACAAATGTGAAGTGGGGCACAGAGTCCCTTACAGTTAGTTGGCGCATCTCTTCTGGAGAGCCTCGTCTTAAATGGCGATGGGTGAGCACCATTCTCCGGAGGCTCTCCATCCCAGCGACAACACCTCATGTCAGAGGGATCTATTTGTGACCTGGGCCTCCCTCCTCCTGGCTACTGTGGAAACTGCCTGGCACATACACACTTTTTTTAGTAGTTTAAGTTAGATTGAGTGAGTACTTCCCATGAAGAGAGCCTCTGCTAAGCTCTTTGTACTGACCATCTCCTTTTGTTGTTGTTGTTATTATAGCCCTAGAAAGTAGATCATTATATCGACAGAGGAAACACATAAGGCTCTGAGGCAGAACACACTTGCCCAAGGTGACAAAGATAGCGAGTGGCAGAGCTGGCCTTGACCCAGGCAGCTGGACTTTGGAGTCACTGCTCCAGATCTCAAGTTAAGTGATGGCTTTCAGCACTCATGCCTCCTGGGAGTGGGAGGAAGGGAAGAGGGGTCAGTGTGGGCCTGACTGGTTGCTGAGGAAGACTCTGAAACACACTGTGACAATGCCAGACATATTCAAGGTGAAGGCCTTGACGACCTCAGGAGGCAGACAGGGAGAGCAGGAGCTTTCCAGCGGTGACAGGTCATAATGAACACTGAGAGCAGCGGAAGCGGGCAACAGTAGTAGGAAGATTGATGAAGCTTCTGTCGGCGGGCCACAGTATCCCCAGAGAAGCTCTGGCTCCATCATGTGAGCTGGAGAGTACCGGTGGCGGTGTCGTGCAGGCTGGGCTGCAAGGGGGTGGGGTGGGTGTGGCAGGGAGTGGGAGGGCCACCTGCCACTTAGTAAGGCAACTTGAGAGCAGAGGGCTTGGGAGGGGATGCCATCCCTGGAGCCACACCTGAATTTGAGAGCTGGGTCAGCCACTTCCCAGCTGGGGACTGAGAACGTTCCCTTTAACCTCTGGGCTGCAGGTTTCTTACCTCTAAAATAAGGATAGCGACCCAATGGGATTATCCCCAGGATTAGAGACAATGCTCACAACCTAATAAGCACAGTGCCCCCCGCAAATGTAAACATTTGTTCTCATTGTTAATAATAGTGGTAATGAGTGGTATTAATATGAGTGTCCCTGTTGGCATAGTATTAGTGGAAACTTATGTTTCCTTGGAATGGTCTTGCCAATTCATGGTGGAGATCAAGAGCACCCACATCTTTAGATAGAGCTTTGGAACCAACCTTAGAATCAAAGGGGAAGAAAGTTGGTGTGTGTGTGTGTGTGTGTGTGTGTGCACCTGTGCGTGTATTTGCACACACATGCATGCACCCTTGGATGTCTTGTGAAGCTGTGGAGTGTCAAACCTGGCAGAAGAACATGATAGTGTCTTAGGGAGGCACAGCCTGTGGCAAGTGCCATGAGGGCACAAGGGAGAAACTTATTGACACTGTTAAGGAGAGAAGGCCTTCCGAGCATCAGATGTCTGCATTAGCCCTTGGCAGATGGGCAGAAGTCAGCCAGATAAAGAGGAGAGAGGAATACAGAGGCACAGCATCTTGGCAGAACTTGCGTGGTTCAAGGAACAAGTTCAGAAGCAGCAGAGAGAGAGTCCTTGGAGGACTTACCACGGCCCATGGCTGGAAAGAGAGGGCTCTCTTTCGACTCCAGCCCGAGCCAGAGTCTTACTTTCTCCCCAGAGGTCCCCCCAGGACACTCTACCGTGGTTGGCCCGATGTGGGCAGCTCTGTGTTCAGACAGTCGCGCATTCCTGGTTATGTGTCTGTCCCCAGGGCCTCGGGAGGGAGGAGCATAGGTGAACGAAGCAGAAAGGAGCCAGGAGGGAGGCAAGGACTCAGACAAGGGAGCCGAGAAGACAAAGCTCTTTGAGAGACCAGACCTTTGAGGTCCCACATCGTTTCCGTGGGGAGCCCGGCCAGGGTGACCTCCGGCAGTCTGTCCTGTCTCTGTGGACATGGGCCATGGAAATCCAGGGTGGAGATAGTTCTTGGCGAGGCACGTCATGGTCTGGTACATCTCATAATTTCCCTTGGAGGCCTCCCTGGGTATGCTGTCTGTCACAGAGAAAGATGTCCACAGGCGCCCCCGTCACTTCTGACTTGTTTTCCCAAATGTGCAGCTGGATTCGCTCAGTGCCATCTGCACTATCTCACTGGCCCCCCCGCCTGCTCATCTGTTTACAGACCGTCAGACAGCTGGCCGGGTGAGGGGGACACTGTGACCATAGAACGCACAATGTTGACTCCTCCGATGGAAGGACCCTGGGGACTTTACCTTGCCTGCCCTGGGGTCCCAGCTAAGAGATGGGCCACATGTTAGCTCCACTGTGAGCTTGATCTATGTCAACCACCATAACAAAAATACCATGATGAACTGAGGGTCAGTTAGGTACCAGGCATCATATAAACATCTCATTGAATCCTGCAACCCTGGGAAATTAGGACAGGTCATTAATCTCTTCTTCCCGATGGGGAAGCTGAGGCCCAGAGAAGTCATATAAATTGCCCAAGGATCCACAGCCAAAGGATAGAGCTAGAAGAAAGCTCCTGGAGGCATGGAACCCTCCAAACAGGAAAGAGCCCCCTCCACCTGGCATTCAAGGCTCTTGGGATTGTCTCCTGACCTACCTATCTGGCTTCAGACCGTGCTTGGCCCTCATCCCACAGGAGAGCCACCATGTCCTGCTGGTTGTCCCCGATGCCCTGATTTCTAGCATCCATGGTTCATGCGTCTATCCCTGCAGTTTTCCCTGCCCAGCTCTGGGAAGTATCTCAGACGGACCTCACCAGGTCTGCAGGGGCAGGAAAGACTTTCTCTTTTTCTCATTTCTAGGGTCCAGCACTGCCGAGTCAGTGATGACATTTTTTATTCTTTTTTTTTTTTTAAAGATTTTATTTATTTGACAGAGAGAAACGCAGCTAAAGAGGGAACACAAGCAGAGGGAGTGAGAGAGGGAGAAGCAGGCTTCCCGCCGAGCAGGGAGCCCGATGTGGGACTTGATCCCTGGTCTCTGGGATCATGACCTGAGCTGAAGGCAGTCGCTTAACCAACTGAGCCACCCAGGCGCCCCGACATTTTTTATTCTTAAGTTACCTCATGCTCATTGCTGAAGATTCCCGGAATACAAACGTGGGTGAAGTCAAGCTCTCTTTTCTAATGTCTCCACCACCCCGAGTTCCACTCCCAGAGAAAGCCACTGGTGGGTGGTGTGCTGTGCATCCTCAGATGTTTTCATGCATGTGACAGATGTAATATATATATATTTTACATATGTAATATATAAATATATTCATATATAATATCTATAATATAATAAATTATATATTTACATATATAACATAATTTATCATATAAATATATTTTATATTATATTAATTTATTATTCATTTATTTACACAAATGGGATTAAGCCACATTTCTGGAGGCTTTCCTCCACTTGCTTCCTATTCTCCATCTGTCTCTGCCCTGCTCTGTGTCTGGGAGGCCAGTCCCTACAGACAGCAAGACCTTGGCTCCCAGGGGCTCTGGCTTCTGAGTGGGGTGGCCAATGGGCAGCACTGGCAGGAGGTTAGGAGGCCCAGAGGAGAAGAGGCTGAGCTATTTACTTTCTCCTCCCCTTCTGCTTCTTCCTTAGCTACCCATGGTTCTTGAAGTGGCCAGACTCCCTGAGGCCACAGGCCATGTTGGAACTTCCTTCCACAGTCCAGCTATCTCTGGACTCTGGTAACCTTAGGCCTTCCCTTGTCCCCCGAGGCCAAGCACACAGTGACTCCCGGCTGATGGTGCTAGCCAGGTGCTTCGCAGCCCTGGTTGGCTCTCTTGCCCTTGCCCCAACACCATAGCAGCTCCTCCGTGACACTCTCGTTCACACCCTTGCACGCTTTTCAGTATGCCCTCTGCTTGCTGCCAGAATTCTGTGACACACATACCATGCTGGAACTTCTCTGCCCCTTAGCACCTTGGGCATGTTTTCGACATCTGTGGCTATATATTTCTGCTTTTATTTTCTAAAAAAATTCTTTATTTCAATTCAATTTAATTAGCACATACTGCATTATAAGTTCCAGGGGTAGAATTCAGTGATTTGTTAGTTGCCTACAACACCCAGTGCTTATTACATCACGTGCTGTCCTCAATACTCAACACCCAGTGACCCCATCCCCTCAATCCCCTCCCCTCCAGCAACCCTCAGTTTGTTTCCTAGAATTAAGCATCTCTTATGGTTGGCTTCCCTCTCTATTTTCATCTTATTTTATTTTTCCTTGAAGCATGTACGTGCTTCTTTCTGGGGGGAAATATGATCTAGAGTTTGAGACCCAAAATATAAAGAGTGACCAGATAAATGCAAATGGTAGAGAGGACTCTGGAGGGCTTGAGTGAGTTGCTATGATGGAGACGAATAGAGGTAATCTGCTGGCTGGTCTCCTGTTATACTGATGGACCACAGTCAATTTCAGCCGTGTCCAGTGATGAACATTTAGGTTTTGTCCACAGTTTACTCCCTCCAGCAATGCTGCAACAAACATTTTTGTTCCTGAATCTTGGTGCCTTTGTCCCAGCACATCTGGAAAGGAATTTTCCAGATGTGGAACTGCTGGAAAGAGGTGTGGGTGGATTTGGAGTTTGCTAGATCCAATAAACAATGGGAAGGAGCACCTCTCCCCCAGGGCAGCCCACGCAAGATGAAGCCAGACCTTCTTGCCCTCTAGGGAGCCAGAGGAAGTCTTGTCCAGGAGCGGGTTTGGTGAGAACAGTCTCTTCAACCTTCCTGGAATGAAATCCTCACTGCAGACTTTCTCCTTTTATTCAAAGTGGCAATAATGACGTTCCACCATCCCTTCTCCTGCCTTCCGCAGCTGTCTTTCTTCCAAGGAACCTTGGAGTTGATAGAAGAATGCTGCAAGCAAATACCACAGAGATTTTTAAAAATGAGATCCAAGGGAAAAGCCTGGAAGCAATTACTACTTCATCCTTTCTGGTGATTTAGTTTGAGTAAATGTTTAAAGAGCACCTAGCCCATGTTAGTTCTGGGCTGGTATGAGAACAGGAACGGAGATGTGGTCCACTCCACCCCCGGAGGAGTTCACAGTCTGGGAGGGGGGCATGGAGTTAATAAGCTGTTTTCTAAAACTATCGAGGGATCTGGTGCATCAGAATTATGTAGGAGCTTTTCAAAAACTCAGGTCCCAGAGGCCCACCCTGGGGACTTTCTTGTTCAGCAGGTCTGGAGTGGGGTCTGGGACTCTGTGGGGTGCAAAGCCCTCCAGATGACTGACATTCAGGGTGGGTTGTGAACTACAACTGTTACCTGTCCACACCGGGACATAATGTGGTTACTCGGGGCTGGCAGGCCTGCATGGTCAAACCTGGTATTTTGTGTGGCCTATAGTTTGCACTTGCACATTTAAAACATAAGTCAGTTTCTAGCCTCTAATAATCAGAAGATATTTCATTAAATTTTGGATTTCATCTCTTTGAAAAATCTTAATAACTTGCTATGGTATTTGACCTTTGGGATGGGGCATATATTGTCCAGTTTTATGCAACTCCCAGAACTCCCCTGGAGTCTCTCTCTTCTAATACGGTTGCCATATTGTTCCTAAATTAACACTACTCTTTGCCTTATTACCATAATGAAACTGTGCTGTTATCTACATCAAAAGTCAAAGACTGTAAGATCAAGAAATGTGTGTGTGTGTGTGTGTGTGTGTGTGTGTGTGTGTGTGTGTGTGTTTTAGGTGAGAGAGCATATTTCTTTATGGAACTGTTCGATAGGCACTCAAACTTATCAAAGGAATATGAGCTCAGTCCATTTCCTTCACTTATGCTCCTAGCCTGAGCCCCATGCACCAGTGCCAGGAACACCAGATCAGAGGTGGGAAGTGGGGGAATCAAGAACCTGGATTCCTCCAGCCCCTTTAGCCATTAACTCACTGTGTCACCTTGGGCACAATATTTAATTCTTCTTGATTGCCCTGTAAAACAGTGGTTTTCAACTGGGGGAAATTTTATCCTCCCTCCAAAGAGACAGTCAGTGTTTTGTTGCATATTTTGTTGCCACAATTGGAGGCAAAGGCCAAAGATGCTGCTAAACATACTACAATGAACAGAAGAGTCCCCACACAAGGGGGTTATCCTGCCCAAGTGTCAACAGTGTTGGGTTGACAAACTCTATTATCAGTGGAAGAGTTCATTCCCTTTGGCTCTGAAAGTCTAAAATGTTGCCACTGGAAAACACACACACAAATGCAAACACACACAGCACACAACTTCCAATTTTGGGGTGGGTAAAGCCTTAGGAATAGGTAAAATCTTAAAGGTGAGTAGAATGAGAGACAGGGAGGGGTGTTCCATTAAATGGGAGCCATGAGAAGAGGCTGGGGAAGATGAGTGCAGAACATGGTCATGGTCACAGTGTGGTAAGTGGTCTGGTCCACCTGTTTGTTGTGGGTGGTATAGAAATCCATGCCTGTGGAGGCTGAGGACCAATTGTTTGGGGCAGTGTTATCACTGCATGGGGTGGAGTGAAAGTCTGTAGGGCTGATCACAAATATTCCAGGTCTCTCTCTTTCCAGGATATGGTAGGATTGTACTTCCTGCTCAGGTGAAGGCAGGACTGGCCAGGTGACTTGAGTCAGCCATTGAATGATGTGCAGAAGTGCTGAGACTTCCCTGTTGGGGGCAAGTGTTACAAACCAGTGCATCCAGTGCCTTCTTTGTATTACTTTCTCTTTTCCCTCTGGCACAGTGACCCTCAACCTTCAAGATATTGACTGCCTCATTGGCCTGGAACTCTAAGCAACAAGAATGAATGTGCACCCTGCCAAGTCACAGTGAATATGGGCAAGAAGTAACCTTTGCATTTTAGGCTGCTGGGATTTGAAGGTTGTCTGTTACTGCCGCAGAGCATGGCCATGCTGACTGATTTAGGTTCCACTGGTGGCAACTCACATGATTGTACGTGGTTGGAGAGATGACATGAAATTGAACTACATTCCTCGGTGAGGGCATTTAACAATCTGGATAATGCTAAGGAGGGTCAGTGTGGTGCTAGACTGCCTTTAACACCTGTCTAATGTAATCCTGTGCTCCCCTTTTTAACAGAGAGTGGGCACAGGCTCAAGTTTCTGTATTTAGCTAAAATTTCATAGCATAGTTTTAAAATTGCATTTGATTTTAGGGTTGTCTTCTAGTTATGGCAAGTTTTCCATTTATGGTAGTGATATAAAATTTTTCAAAATGGCTAAGTAAAGAAAGCGAGTCATTTTAAAGACTTATATAAAGCCAGTAAAACATAGGTGGTACCTGATTACAGCAAAACTCATAAAAATGGTTTACAAATGGCTGAAGTTGAGGAATAGAGCTCATAGCATGTGGGAAAATCACTTGCAGAGGTGAAAGGGGTGTATCAAGGCAAAAGATGTAATCACAACAACAAACACAATATCAACAATATTTCTAGGCATTCTTCTTTTTTAAAAAAGATCTTATTTATTTATTTCACAGAGAGATAGAGAGCACACAAGTGGACAGAGTAGCAGGCAGAGGGAGAGGGAGAAGCCGGCTTTCCGCCGAGCAAGGAGCCCAATGCGGGGCTGGATCCCCAGATCCTGGGATCATGACCCGGGCCAAAGGTGGCCGCCTAACCGACTAAGCCACCCCAGTGCCCCTCCAGGCATTCTTGAAATGAAATGAAATGAAAAAATAAAAGCAGCTGTCACACAATAGGATTCAGAGGGGGCAGAGAATATAGTCCATATTCTCCATATCACCCAGTGCCTGGTGCACAGTAGTTTCCCGACCAATAATTGTAGAGTGAGTGATCAGTGAGCAGAACTTGGTGTAATTCTCTGCTCACTTAGATGGGTGGGTTGCAATATTGGGAAGGCCTTTGCACTGCCCAGCCTGTTGAAAAGCTTTTCTGGGAGCACATCTGGGAGAGGTGGCAGAGTGCTAACATCTCTGAAACCAGAAGGGAGGAAAGCGAGACTCCCTAGGTGTGGGGCTTGGGGGACGGGAAGAAGGAGCCATGGAGGCTGGGGCTGCTAGCCAGGAGAAAAGGAATCCCTGGCAGTGTGTGCACATGTGTGGGCGGGGGTGGGGTGGGGGGCAGTTGGAAAGGACCTGGAGAACAGACATTTCTAATATGAGTTTTGCAAAGCCCAGCTCTGACTCAGCAAGGGAGAAGGGAAGATTGTAGAAATGTCCGGGAGGCTTGGGCTTTCCAAGGTGCACTAAAAAGGCTATCAGTTAACTCTCTATCTAAATCATTACAGCCCCACTTCTCTGCCCAGCTGCAGTGGTTGGGGAAGAAATTGCTCCTGGTAAAGTCCACCTTCATTTAAGTCCCAGTCCTGGATGGAGGCCACATGTTGGCCTACGTTGTTTTTCAAGTGCTGTCCAGTGCATTTCCTTTGGTTCGCCCAAAACTGTTTTGCAATTCTGTTAAAAATTGTAACACTGAGGGAGGATTTATAAGGAGCCAAGAGTTTGCCTACTTGGACAACACTGGTAGGCAATGTCCAGCTCAGGCAGTTGTCTCCTGGCTGAGAAGGACTCACACTGCATTCTGAAGGCAGGAGGCCAGCCCCTTTCAACTGAGGATCATCGCTATGTCCTAAGAGCAAAATCATTGCATCCTGGGGTCTTGCAGCCCTTGGAGATCTCCCTTAAAAGGGTTCTTAAAAGATGTTGGGAACACCTGCTGACTATGACATAACAAGAATAATTGAAAGAGGCCAAATCATGCTATGTTGAAGGGATCTCTCTGTGAGACATCGACATGGCAAGTCAACTGGGAAAGCCCCACCAATCAGAGCCTTGGCAGAAGGGAGTCCAGTTCAGCTACTCCCTTTTACTGGAAGGATAGTAAGTTTCAAGTTTCCCAAAGCAGAGAAGTATGCAGCTAATTCATTTTACATAACCTAAAACCTCAATCTCAAGCTACATTTTTTGCTGACATATAAAAGTGTGTGAGCTGGTGCCACCTATGGGCAAGTTGTGGTGCTGCAGCCAAGCTCTATTAGATGCTGGGTCCAAACAAAAAGCACAATGAAGTCACTACATAAAATGTGGGAGGTTTTTTTTTTTCCCTTAAATATACAGTTACAAATGTTTGTTGGCATAATTTGTTTTACAAGGAGGTAATACAAGCTCTTGGAACTGGAGACAGAAATCATTAACTTGTATACAAGAGGATGGAGAAAATTGTATTGTAGGAATTTCTCCCAGAAAAAAATTCTGTGTGCACAGGAAAGGAATTCTCTGATCAATCTTTCTGGTCATAGAGTAAGATGCAGAAAGCCATGATCCCAGGAGAGTAGATGGTCTACTGCCTAATAAGGAAGGTGGATCCTATTAGCTGGCTCTAATGGACGTGGATGGGGTAGACACAGTTGAGGGCAAAGCTGCATTGCTTGACCCAATAGAAAGGAGATGGAGCATTTTCAGGGGAGTAGAGAAGAGGAGGACCACCAGGGGAAGCATGAGAGAATGGGAACTGGTAGAATAGACATGTTTGATGAGGAACGGAGGAAGTATGTTGGGAAGGGTACAGGGAACCATTTCTCCTGCATTTCCTCCATGGAAGATCTGGTTGGATTTCTTTATGGAGAAAGGGTAACGGGTGAGAGCCTGACCTAAGTTCTTAATAGAATCTTGGACTTGAAAGGGATTTTAGGAGGTCACTAAGTTCATACCCACCCAAAGTAAAAGCCCCTTCCCTGATCCCCATTGAGGTGTGGGCAGTCTGGTTCAAAGACATCCAGGACAGTGGGCTTAGTTCTTAGGGAGGCAGGCAGGACCAGTGAGAACTTCCTGTATTTGGTTTATTGTGTTTGTTTGATTCAGAGGAACTATGAATAAGGAAGTGACTATACTAGGGGAGGGCATGACAGTAAAGTCATCATAGTTACTGGGGCGAGTGTTCTTATTGGTGCCAAGCACTTAACTTTCATGATCTCATTAGAGCCCCTTGGGAAAGTCATTCCTTCTGCTTTGGATATAAAGATAGAGAAGTCCTGCAGGCGCTGCTGGCTGGCCTATAGTCACATAGAGAGTACAAGGGGGAGCACACATTTGAACTCATGTGTTTAGAGCATGTGGCCCTGTCACCATTGCTTCCCTGTGGGTTTTACTGGGAAATCCACCACTGGAAAATGTGTGTGAGAAAACACATGTTGTGTAGAGTGACGGACTCAACGTCGTACCTGACTATGGTCTCCCAACTCAAGAGGAACAGAACTTCCCAAGTGGTCAACCTGCTTGCAGAGGAAACTTGCAGAGTAGATAATCTCTGAGAAACACTCAGGAGAACTGCAATAATTTCTTTTGGAGAAGGTGGATTATGTAATGGGTCTTCAGGTTTATGAAAGATTTTTTAGAGACAGTGGCCACCTTCATCTCCACTCTGGACCAGGGAGGAGAAAATTGCCTTAAGCACCAGCCTGAGGATGTCTATATGGAAGAATTTCTTATCCTGGAATGGGTCAGTTCAGAATTAAAAAAAAAAAAGGAGTCCGGCCCTTTTTCTGACGACACCAAATGGAAAGAAGCATCATCCTGGTGTAGGGGGGGCCATTTAGAAAATAACTTCTTTCTGCCTTACTAGTCAGACTCACCAGGTGTGCCTCAGGATTTTGTCTCTAGAAGCACTCAGGGATGGAGGGGGATGTTGTGGGATCCCCTGAGCATCTTCTCTGACAGCCCAATCCGGCTGTGCCCATTATAGCCCAGGACCTCTTAATGCTGGTTCTCGCCAAACACTAGGGCACCATGCCTAGGTAAGTGCCAAGGCTCTGTGCCACTGCTCTGCCCCTGACAGTTTTCTGGTTCCTAAAATGGGCTGCAGGTATCTCATGGGATTCTGGGGGAGGGGGCAAGGAAATCATTTATGTGTGGGTCTAGCAGAGTGCTTGGCAGGTAGCGGCACTGAGTAAATGAGAGGCTTCTGCTCCCACAACCCAAATCTCTCGAAGTTCTGTGAAGTCTAAATCAACTCCATTTTTTGACAGGACAATGAGTGGAGCCGAATATACGAAGCCCCAGGCCCAAGGTGTTGTGTGCAAAGGCATGTCCTAGGTTTTGTTTTCAACTCTTGGCAAACCCAAACCTCCTGGGAGCCCTTCCTGGGTCTATCAGACTGAAGATTTACGGACAACCTGAATGGGACTGTATCTAGAGGGGAGGAACGTCCTCCCTTTCCGCAGAGGGGCTGGAAAGGGAACTTCCGCGCGCTCCTCCTTTGCCTTGGTTCCCGGAGCAGCTACTCTGATTGGCCAGCGCTGGCCACAGGAGGCGGAGTCACTGATGACGTCCGACGCTGGTGTGTGGCTCCGCCTCCGGCTGGCTGTTCTTTCTGGAAACAATCTTTGTTGAGGAAGGTGGGTTTAGACTTAAACACCCTCTGACACACAGTGTTCGGGGAGGCCAGCTGTTGGGAAGGGGGATGATGAAATGCTTCCTTAGCCATTAAACCAGGGTTTCTCAGCTTCAGACCTACTGACATTTTAGACGAGAGAACTCTTCCTTGCATGCCTTATAGGGTGTTTAGCAACACCCCTGGCCTCTTCCCTTTAGATGTCAGTAGCATTCTTACCTTAGTTGTGACAGCCAGCTATCTCCAGGTGTTGCCAGAGGTCCGCTGGTGGGTAAAATTGCCCCCGGTTGAGAGCCAACCTCTGTAAAAGGCTTGGGTTATGAGTCTGGTAACAGACTCAAAAGAGGGATAAGGCAATTTTATTCCCACTAACCCTTGAACTCCTCGGCTTTGCTGCGGGGTGGCTAAGAGAGAGGCTTTTTTTAGTTTCTTCACAGCAAGAGAGAAACAGCAAGAAATAGTGAACAGGAGAGAGGCAAAAAGGGAAACTGAGGCAGGAGCCAGCAGTAAGCGACTTCCATGAATTCCCCAAAGGTGCCGTCCGCGTAGAAGCAGAGTTGCTGTCAGGGCCGCCAAGTGCCTGGCAAACATGCTGTCTGGGATGGAAGGGCCAGCCTGTAAATATTAGTGACTATCTCTGCTGCAGCTACTGGGGGACTAAAGTGCTGGGAAAGACACACACTCCCTTGTGCAGAAACCACATTTTCCTTCCCTCTGGCTCCTACACCAGCAAGACCTGCAAACTGCCCTGGCGGGTCCTTGCCTGCCCAGACCCTCTGTCCGGGTCAACTACAGCCGCCAACTGCCGTAGTCAATTTCAGTGCTGGTGCGGGAACCCAGGCGCGCCGAGACGGGGCAAAGGAGATGAAACTCCCCAGCACTGGGCCATTGAAAATAATCACTGCCTTTTCAAAGGCCGACCTTGCCTGGTGCCAAGGCAAGAACTGTCTGTCTCGCCGCCTTTCAGTTCTTGTTAAAAAGCAGAAGGCATGTCAGGGCCGGGCCGGCCACAGGACAAGAGAGGGCTTTCTTCGCAGTGCTGGAAGAAGCTCAGTGCTTTAATGAAAGCTCTTATTAGCCCCAGCTGGCATCCCATTTTCCTGAGCTGGAATAAAAAATTGCCTTGGTCATCCTTTCCCCGGCTAATTTCAAAAGCATAATTACCATCATTGTAATTGATTACTATTTTTTTTGGTCATTAATCGTCATGCACCCCCCCCTTGTTCCATGTGGATTAAATAGTCCAAGAATATTTATGGCAGGTGGCATCCATGTTTGTTTTCTGGGATTCCTCAAGACCCCAGTGCCTTTCAGGGTAACCCCTTGATTTCGTGACATCCAGAGAGTCCTTCTCTGGCTTGAATATTCAAGCTACTGAACTGTGGTGACTGGTGAGAGCTGGGGTAAAAATTCGGGAGTTCAGAAAAGATGCAGAGAGAGTGCTGGGGGAATAGTAATATCAGAGTGCAAAGGGGTGTGCCCTCCACACTGGTGTTGGAGGTGGGAGGCAAAGCAGGGGGGCGCAAGGGTGATAAAACAGTCAATTATGAATTGTTGTTCTCTCTGGCCCCTGAAGGAGGCAGTTACCAAGCATCTGTGGGCAGCTGATTTGGGAAGAGAATTGTTATTTTCTGTCTTCAAGACAGAGAGCTTGGAAGCTGCCACATATGACTGCAGAAGGGTCATGATGTTCCCCAAATAGTCAAAATATGAATACAGCCCCCACTTTGTCAAAACTCTTAAGACCTCATCAAGTGAAAATCCCAGAGGAGGCTGGTTAAATTCGCACCCACTCTTGAATTGGAGTAATTTTACTTCATATCGTCCCACCTACTGTTCTACTGTTAGGTATTTAGTGCTCCTGAAAGCTCTGGAAGTTACAAGAAAGGAAAAAAAAAAGGCAAATAAGTAAGGGTTAAAAGCCTTCAATTCCCCCAAAGGCTAGGCTCTTACATCTCCTACTAAGCAGACCTACTCGTTCAGGTGAGAGTCTCATCGAGGGGAAGGCAAGGGTAGTGCCCACCTTTGAGCCTCTAGCTTCTTGATTGGTGGAAGGATGGGCGCCAAGCTCAAATACACCTATCAGAGCTTTTCCCTGGAAGTTTTGAAGCTGGAGCCAATAAAATCCCTAGTCAGTGCCTCCTTGGCTGGAAATAAGGAAGCATTCACAGACATGAATGAAACCAGCCCACCAGTGGGAGGATTTGGTCAATATTCAGAGAGAATCCCATTTCAGAGATAGAGAGTCCTGGGTGACTTGGTCAATATTCAGAGAGAATCCCATTTCAGAGATAGAGAGTCCTGGGTGACATTTGAGACACAGCTTTCAGTTATTCCTGAAACCTGAAGGAGGGACACTGAAAGAACTAGGAAGTTGTGCCCTGCACCACAGGAGAAGGTGCCATTCATATGGTTCCCATGTAATATAGTAGCCCCTGGGGTTGTGAAGTGTGCAGCTTGCACAACTGTACATGGTGACCCATCTGGAAATTTCCCTGCCCTTTCTTCACCTTGCTTAGAGATACTCCAATGCCCAGTTATTACACTCTTCTTTTTGCAAAATCCATTTAGAATTGGATTTATGCCACTTAAACCAAATGAGAGCTAAACAATATGATAATAGTTATCTATAACCACAAAGGAAAAAAAAGCTGTAACTCCCCCCCACCCCACCACCACCCAATTTATTCTAGAGAGCAAGAAAGAAGTACCTGTCTTTCTCACCTATTAATTTTCAATTTACTAATCATTCAGGGAATCAGGGAAGAGGAAAAGAAAGTGTGCATCCCTACTCCAGCCACAGTCCTGGGGTGCCAGGCCTTGCAGAGTGGCCAAGCAGTACAGAAGGCATGTGAATGCAAACAATTTCCAGAAGGCCTTTGGGCTGGCTGTGTGGGAACAGCTGCACAGCTCCCTAATGGGTGTCAGTGTCAATGCAGATTCAACATTTTCCAGGGGAATGGGGCTGAGAGAATGCTGTGCTCCGGACAGACAGTGACCTGGAGGAGTGGGGGCATGTGGAGAGACAAGGAAGGTTGTCAGGCAGAATAGCTGCACATCCAGACCCAGGGGACAGAGGATGAGGAAGAGTCTTAAAGAAGCTTTACATTCATAGTTCCTGCATTCCACCACTGTAAGAGCTTTCTGAGTCTCCCTAGTAAAATATGTAGACACTTAATTTCAGGAATGAAGAATAATTAAAGGATATTTTTAGGGGTGGGGGGAGGATGAACACTGGCAGAGTTCTTTACAAGAAAGGCCAAGGGAAGAGAATTCAAACAATCCCAAGGAATGTGAATAAGTGTTCTATAAAGGGACGTGGATGGTACGGTGGGATTAGTGTGGATTTTGAATTTAGCCTGATGTGGGCTCACGTCCTGGCTTTGTGGGACTGTAGAGGAGCCACATCAATTCTGGGAGGCTCTGTCTCCTCATCAGAAACAGGGATAATAATAGCTAATTGAGTGTGAATATAGCACCAGACATAATAAATAAATAAATGTTAATTATGACTACAGAGCTAGAGTCGCCTAGGAAAACAGAACAGTGCCAGAATGTGGCTGTTAGATTTGCTTTTGTTATATTTTTTTCCCCTTACTGTGTTTTGGATGCGGTGTGAGGTTCTTATATGCATCTTTTCTAATACAGCTTACTTCTAGGCTTTCCTCCTTAGGCCAGATGCTTTTAGAAAATGGAACATGGTCCACTGGATGATGGAGGCACTCAGACTCCATGGCTGTTTGACTTGTTTACCCTGGCTCTGCCCTCCCCACCACCATCTGGCCTCTTGCATATCCTTTGATTTTGCTTCGTCATTACTGTTTTCATCTTTTTCTCACTGCCCATCTGTCTTAGTTATCCACTGCTGCGTAACAAATTATACCAGAACTTAGTGACTTGAAACAAGGAGTGTGCATTATCTCACCATTTCTGCATCAGGGCCTGGAGCATCTGGGAGGTTTGAATTCAGTGTGTCAAATGAGATGCAGGCAGTGGTGGTCCCAGGGTTCAGGAGCTCTAAGCCTTGCCTTGTGGGCAGAAGGACTCGGTTCTTCCCTACATGGACCACCCCACAGGTTGCCTGAGTGTCTTCCCAACGTGGCAGTGGGCAAAGCCCCTGGTCTCCACTGTCACCACCACTCTCCAGCTTCAGTTTAGTGCCATCTGCTATAGAAGTCTCTTAATTCAGCCTTTTGTGATTTCTTACCTAGTGGATCTCAACAGCTTCCTGTTATATGGTGATTTATAATGAGAAATAGTTTTTCGGGCTTCCTCCTTGTTCCAGGCACAGAGCTCCCCCAAACCCTTGGAATTTCCTAAGTGAAAAGAGACAAAGAGATGAAGAGAGTATTGTTCATTATTCATAACGCACCCCTTTCAACCACATCGGGGTTTATGTTAATGTGATGACTTCTGGAAAGCCCCTAAGGATGGGGAAAACCAATCATAGGATTACAGGGTTGGAACTTTCCACCGCATCCCCCTGACCTCCTGGGAGGGGAGAGGAACAAGAGTTTGAGGTAATCACCAATGGCTAGTGATTTAATCAGTCGTGCCTACATAATGAAGCTTCCATAGAAACCTAAAAGGACAGGGTTCAGAGAGAGCTTCTGGGATGGTCAATGTGGGGAGGTGGTCAGGAGGCTGGTGTACCTGAGGAGGTTTGGGAACCTCCACACACCCTCCCCTCAACCTTGCCCTGTGCATTGTTTTCTCTGGCTGGTGTATTATTTTAAGATTTTGTATATTTATTTATTTGAGAGAGAGAGACAGAGAGCAAGGAAGCACGAGTAGGTGGAGAGGCAGAGGGAGAGAGAGAAGTAGACTCCCCACAGGGAGCCTGATGGGGGCTTGATCCTAAGACTCTGAAATCGTGATCTGAGCTGAAGGCAGACACTTAAACAACTGAGCCACCCAGATACCCCTGGCTGTTGTGTTCTTTATGATAAATTGATAAACATAAAGTGCATTCTTGAGTTCTGTGAGCCATTTTAGCAAATTATTGAACCTCGGGAGGTGGTCACGGGTTTATGGCTAGTTGATTAGAAGTTGATCAGGAAACCTGAGATTGGTCATTGACACATGAAGTTGGGGGTGGGGGGGCAGTCTCGTGGGAACGAGCACTTAACCTGTGGGATATGACACTAATGGCAGGTAGATAGTGTTGGAAGTGAACCATAGGGCACCTGATTGGTGTTTACACAGAATTGGAAGAATTGGTCAATGAGGGAAAAACCCCACATAGCTGGTGTCACAAGGGTTGTGTGAGTCTAAAGAAACCAGGTTTTTCCAGACGAACTCACAGGGCTTTCTATTTCCCATCATCTGTTGAGCAAGGGTTTCTCAGCCTTGGTGCTAGTAACATTTTGGGGCACATGGTTCTTCTTAAGTTGTTGAACGAATCCTTTGTTGTTGCCATTCTATGCTCTGTATGTCACGGGAAGTTCAGCAGCACCCCTGGTCTTGATCTAGTAGATGCCAGTGGCTCCCACTTCCACGAGTTGTGACAATCCAGACATTGGCAAATGTCCCCTGGGATGGGGGCTGGGGCGGGAGGCAAAACTGCCCTTGGTTGCAAACCACGGTGTTAAGCTGACTCTAGAGTTTCACTGTAAAATATGTTAACTATAAATATCCTTAGGGTACTGTGTGCAATGTACCAGGCTGTTGATGATTGGGCCTGTTTGTGCCTTTCTCTCTCGTGATTTTTTTTTCCTAGTTGAGGTTATACATATAGACAGTTCAACTAGTTCTACAAGGTTTGTTAAGACAAACAACATTCCTTATTCTCCTCCCCTCCCATTTCCCCTTCCTCATGGATACTGTTTTCAGCTCTTTTACTATTTACTCTATGTCTCTGTATATACTTGAACTGCTAACTCTGGCTTTTTCTGTTTTTGACCTCAGCCATTAATTTATCCATTAACTATGGAAGATAAAGACTTATCACTCTTTCCTCCTTTCACTTCTACCACTTCCCACTCCTCCACCCTTCCCATATATTTATTTGTAATTTGGGCCTGATAAGCCTTCATTGTTTCTCATATATGTTTATATATGCCTTATCAGAGTGGTGACTATGAACTAATCCTTTGTTTTTCCTAGGATTAACAATTGCCTTTTAATTGTCACTGTTGTTTGTTTGTTCAGTTTTCTATGTATCTATCACTAATTCAACCCCTAAATTTCAATTTCACCTTCCTGAGAACAGTCTGTGAGCATCTAACCTACCCAGTGTGGGCTGGTGGCCCTCGGCCCAGAGCTGTGAGCCTGGGCTAGTCTTTTGCCACCATCCACATCATCACTTCTTGTTTCTATATGTTGCATATAATATTGTTATCTCCCCGCCCATTCATGTCTTTCCCAGAACCTTGGAATTTTAACATTATTTGGAAATAGGTTGATTGTAGATGTAATCAGTTAGATGAGGTCATACTGGAGTAGGGTGGGCCCTTAACCCTGTAAAACCCTCTATGTCCTTATAGAAAGAGGAGAAGAGCTACAGAGACAGACATGCACAGAGGGAAGACAGCCATATGGAGATGGAGGCAGAGATTGGAATTCTGCTACCAGAAGCCCAAGAAAACATGGGCCCACCAGAAGCTGGAAAAGGTAAGGAAGGGTCTTCCCTACTGACATGGGCCTACTGACACCAAGATTTTGGATTTCTAGCCTCTAGGACTGTGAGACAATAAATTTCTGTTGTTTTAGACCACCCAGTTTGTGGTGCATCGCTATGGCAGCCCTAGGGAACTAATACGTGTGGGGTGTATTTTGTTGTTGCATAGTTTACTCCTTCATTTGGTAGAATATGGCAGTGGCTTTCTGGAGAAAAGTGTGCAGTAGTTAAATTTTTGAGAATTTGCATATCTGAATTATTTTCATTCTGTTTTTACATATGAGTGATTATTGGGCTAGATATAGAATTCTAGGTTGGAAATAATTTTCTTTTGGAATTTTGAGGTCACTGGCCCATTGTCTTTTGTTTGTTTTTCTCCTTATGTGCTGCTAATAATTCTTAATTTATTCTAATTTCTGATCTGTTGTATGTGACCTGTTTTTCCTACCCTTCAAGCTTCCTATCCTATCCATAGGATGTTTTCTTTATTCTGAGTGTTCTAGAAATTTCATAACAATGTACCTTAGTGTGAGTATATTTTTTTCCATGATGCTGAGAACTTGAAGTCCCCTTTCAATCTGAATATTTTTGTTCTTCAAGTTTGAAAAATATTCTTTTCTTATTTTTTTGATGAATATCTTCTTGGTTTTCATTTTTCTTTCTTTGTGGTACTCTTCTTCACAGGTAAGACTTCTTGGACTTGTCTTCTAATTATTTTCTGTCTTCTTCCCTGTTTTCTGTCTCTTTGCCTTTCTGAAACACTTTCTCAGTTTTATTTTCCAATCTTGTACAAAGTTTTTTACTCCCATTTTCACATTTTTACTTTTCAAGAAATATTTTTTGTTCTGTAAGTGTTTTTTTAAATAGCTTTCTGTTTTTGTTTCATTGATTCAATGTCCTATCTTGCAAGGTGATCAATGATAGTCTTGGGATGTTTTCTTCTCCTCACATAATTTCTGTTTTTTTCTAAGCTGTTTTTATTTGTTTTCTGACTTGTCTCATAGGGGCTTTCCTCAGATGTCTTTTCATTTCTGGTTGTCTGAATGAGTAGAGTTTCTTGACTGTGAACTTTATTGTGGAGTACTATGCTGTGCCAATGGTTGGGAAGCCCCTGTGTCAGTATCTTCAAGTCTTTCTACCTAAGTTTGTTAGACGTAGTAGAGAGGTTTCTTCCAACCTCCTGTCCAGAGGGCAAAGGCCTGGATTCCAGCATTCTGGAAGCTCAGTAGAAGAAACAGGGTGGGAGAGGGTCCAAGTCCATAGGTACTGAATCACTCCATTTATGATACCCTGGATGTCAGACCCATCAACTGGGTCTGAAGTCACATACTCCAGAGTCCCTATATTTTATTCTTCCTGAAAAGCAAATGGCCAGTCTTCTGCCAGTGTGGGGAAGGGGCCCAGCAGGAATGAGGGGGTATATCTAGGTATCTAACTACTACTAAAAAGATCTCAAGCATTCTCTATTATTTTATCCCCTCCCTCTCATAGCTTTGCTCTCAATTCCAGAAGTACCATGTGTCATAGGTTCCTGAGTGTTTCTGAGCATTCTCTTGTATAATCCGTCTGGCTCATGGATTTTCTTGCTTTGTGCTTGGAATTCTGTCAGGCCTGGTTAGTCAAATAACTCTTATCCATCAACTTTCTGGATCCCAAAGTTTTGTTGCTTTTACTCCCATTTTTCCCTTATACTTCCATGTCTTTAAAAAAATTAAAAAATCCCATCCTGACTGTTGTAGTGAGGCTTCACGAGGGACTGCAATCAGGTGCCACGTTCACTCTGACCTCTTCTCTCACAAGGCCCCACTTTGTGCCCGCCACCTTATTTTGGGTGTTACTTGAGAAGAGGGGTGGTGTTTGTCACAGGTGTGTTCTGGAATGCCTTCCTTAGCATTACCTGGTCCAAAACAGCATTTTGGACTGATCATGTGCTATCCAGTAAAAAACCAAGAATTACATTTATTTATATACTAGTATCTTCCTATGAACCAAAAGAATCATATTTCTATCAGATACTTTCCCCGAGTTCTTTGCCCCTTCTTTCTACCTCTCCTGCACCTGTTCTGAGGACAGCTTATTCCAGAAGCTGATACTGAGAGGAAATAAGGAGAATGTGATTAAGGTGAAGGAGGAAGATTTGGTGGTTTATTGTTTCATGACGCACACAGTGCGGAGATGGTGAGCAGGCCATTGGGAGGTAGTAGAAGGGACATCCAGGGCTTACAGAGCTCTCCTTGGTGCCAGGCACCCTGTGTGTGTGGCTCATCCCATCCCAGCTGCAGTCCGCTGAGCGATTATTCTCTTTGTGGGAGGATAAGAGAACAAAGGCACAGAATGTTCAAGTAACTTGCCCATGACTACGCTGTAAGTAAATGTGGGAGCTGGATTCAGACCCGAGCCATCTGGCCCCTGAGCTTGTCTTTTCCATCCGGTCGTGGTGCTCCCTATGCATTTCAATCTTTGGGATTTGGTGCGGGCAGTGGGAGTCTGATGAAGTCTGTTTGGAATAACAAAGGCTCGGGGAGGCAGGCAACAGATTTCTGCAGGTGTTCAAAGCCAGGCCTGTGGGGCCAGGCAGAGCTGGGTTTGAATCTTTGTCACATGCTCACCCTGAGGAACTTATTTGTCCTCTTGTTCTCAATCCTCTTTTCTATAAAATGGGGATGATAGTCATACCTACTTCATAGGGTCATTGAGAGGTTGAAATGAGGCAGTGAATAGAAAGTGTTCAATTCAAATAATTTTTATATTAAAAGACAAAAGACCCCACCCCATCCCAGGCCACCATAAGGTGCTGTGTTGGGAGGGAGGTGGGACTGATGAAAGGGAGCTTGGCAGTTCACTGGGATATAATAGAGTTTGTAGGACCTTCAGGAATGGCCTCCCTCCCTTTCAGAAGCCAGGAATGGTTCAGGGCATTACCCAAATCCCATGATGCTAAGGAGGCTCTGTGATTAGTAAACCATCTATGATTCTTCTGGCCCAATAGTCTCTATTTACTTTTCATTACTCCAGGACCCCAGGGATCAGGGCTAGAAGAAGGATGGATCCTTCTGGGAAGAGATCAGACTCACAAGGAAGCTTCTTGCTTCCCGAGAAACAAACCCCTACTTGGGGGAGGCTGGGTTATAGCTTTAATTGGCCCATCTCACCACACAACATGCCTGCAGCCCTGAATATTTCCTTAGACAAGACAGTCTCTGACTTACAGGAATGAAGAGTCACTTTTAATTCTTGGATCCAGAAGGATCCCAATTGAATTTAGAACAACTAAAGACTCTTAGTTCAGAGGGACACTTTAAAAAGCAACCAATAATTACAGTTTGGGAGCCATGAAGTAGCCCGAAGGACCAAGGCCTGTCCATACTAGACCAAAGAAAGAATTTTATTTACCAACTTTTCATTTATACTCCACCCACTTCCAAGAATTTGGGTTGGCTGACTGGGGAAAACAAACAAGAAGCCCATCTCCAAGCCTTTCCCTGCTAAAGTGGGCTATTTTGCCAAGAGGAAACAGAGATAGATCATGGAACGCCATAAGTCATGTGGAGGGGTCTACTACTCACATGCATAGTCTACACTGAAAAGAGAAACCGTTCCAGATGGTTCTTTTCCTAGCATCATCAAGGAATGAAATTTGTTGTCAAATGTTGCCATATTTAAATTACCAATTCCTCTCTGTTCTATGCACTGGAATTCTAACATTAGAATTCTTAATGCAGGTGTTTCAGGAAGGTGACTGGAGAAAATATATCAATTTATCAGGTGGTTTCCATGGTGGTGGTTGGTCTCTGAGCAGATGTAGATCTGGCAGAAGAGTGAAGAGTCTAGACTTCCAGGGAAAGACAGGAGGGCTGGGTGGGGCATGAGTGAAGTGTATTGACTGTACAGGGAGGTCTGGTGTCTTGAGCAGGGGACGCGGTAATAAGAGAAAGTGGGTACATGTGTGAGGGCAAGAAACTCCTATTTGTTGAGCACCTATTTTATGTTTAGGCTTTGCAAATGTAATCTCTAGAACAATCCAGTGAGATCAATACTATTTATTTTTGATTTTACTTAAGGAGGACATCAAGGCTCAGAGAGGTATAGTGATGGGCCTAAGTCACACAGCTAGGAAGGAAATGAGTCCTGACTCGTTCACAACATGATCCGGGAGCACCCGATCCAAAATTCAGGAGCACATGTTGAATCCTCAGCTCTAGGCCTGGGGAAACTTTAGGGATTCCCTTAATCAAACCTCCTCCTTTAACGGACAAGGAAGCAAAAGCCCAGGGAGACCTAGGCAGAGATTTACCCTAAAACTTGGCTCTAAAGCCCCGGGTCCTGCTTTTTGCTAATGATGCACAGCTTCACGGAGCTATTCGGCTGTGGGACTTGGCCCTATAGGAAAGCTCCCTAAAATTCTCCAAGCTCACAAATCCACTTTCAGAAATGAAAGAGTCCCACAGCCACACCTGCTGAGAAGTGAAGTCTATTCTGTGCTGGAAACCACTTTTTTTTACCAGTACCCAACCTTGGTCTGTGTCAGAGCATATTCTGAAGGATCTAGAAGCACACAGGTCAAATCCTGTTACAACCAGCACCCAGAGGGTAGTGCTGCTTCCTTACCATCAAGTATTTCCAGGCCTGAGGCTTGGAAATATTTTTGACATAGTGTGCTTTTTGTTGCTTATGGGATTGGATTTTTTTGGGTAAAGAGCAGCATGAATCCCAGTGCAAACACAGACTTCCCTGTGCTGTTTGCAGGTAGATTAACATCAGTTTTCTTAGGGTTCTACTGACAAAATCTGCCAAATTGAGGCAGCTGGACTATTAGAAATCAATTTACTTAAAAACCACTATGACATGTATTAAGTGGAGTTAAACCAAAGGCAGGTAGGCAATTCTTTTGGGAGTGGGAAGAGAGAAGGTAATGATGAGTTCAAGCATAGAACCATACAACCAGAGGGCCAAGAACTGGTTTTCTTGGAGCATCTTCTTTGTGTTGGCTACTCTTCTCCTTATGAGTTATCATTCAGTGAGAACCAGTCAGACTACCTGGGTTGGACTCTCAGCTTTGTTATTTTCCAACTGTGTGCCTGAGGACAACTTCCTTACCCTCTCTGTGCCTCATCTGTAGAATGGAGGTAGTAGTAGTGGTCCTCATCCTCGTGGAAGGATTGTGGGAGTAGACAGTTATCTTCATGAGGCACTTAGCACAGAAGTGGGCTTATAGGAAGCACTCAATAAACATTGGCAGTACTTACCTTTTGCTTTCATAAATATACCAACTAAGTTTTTTCTTACTCATTTTGTGGATGTCTGATGTGGGCTCACAGAGGGTTAACACACTGCCCAGAGCCACACAGTCTGCCCGGGACAGAGCTGGGGCTTGAACTCAGACCTCTCTACCTCTGGAACTAAAAGCCAGTGAAGAATCAGAGCGGGCCTATGTGTGATTGCAGGCAGGCAGCTGGTGGAAAGAGGTGAGGTAGTTTTGAGCCCGAGGGCCACTCACATATCATTTTTTCTGGGGTTGGTATGGGACCTTCTATTTCACAAACATGAGGAGAAAAACATTTTTACCTGAAAATTGGTTAGCCCAAGAGGAATTCCATTTTAGGAGAAAATGATTCCTGTGGTTAGGAGAGCACTACAGCGTGCCCATTTGGTTTGAAATGTGAGACCCACGGGGTAGAACCATCACACTGGTCTCACCTATGAGGCCCAGTGGCTCCTTCTGGGAAATACTTTGTCAATCCCTTGACCATCCTGAAATGAAATGAAGTGGATCTGGACACATAATTCCTTCCTCCAAATTAATATTTGCTCCAGTTATAATAGAAAAGAGGAAAAAAAGGTAATTCATGATAAAATAACATGGGTATCAGTGCCTAGCCACATGAGCATGGCCACACAGGAGGACATATTTGAAGTGGTCAGATGCCTGCTCTAAGCTATAATGCGTTTAGTTTTAAGAGAAGTAAACAACAATCACATGAAAATCGTTGAAACTTCCTTCATAGTTAATAGCTGAATTAAGACTCAACTAAGTGTATATGTCTGCTTAAAACAGAATCATTTAGAAATGGAGACAGACACAACTGGGTATATGGGTTACTCCTGGCCCTCAAATCATGTTGCTGCCAGGGACAGATTTTTTTCTGAAATGATGATTCAAATATTGGTAATGTTCCAAATAAAACAAAATAAAGTCTTCTCTAAATTTACATAGGGGTTACATTCTGGGAAACTCAGTGTATATTAAACTGTGTAAAAAACACCCCCCACATTTTGTATTTATGTGTAAAGCTGAGCTAGGTTCCCAGTTGGATCATTATAAACAGGTTTTTCAGCTACACGGATGTCTGATGGATCATTCAAAAGGTGTGTGGGATTAGAAATCAAAATATGAAAGGTGAAACTAGAAAACTTCTAGAAGGAAACAAAGGAGTAGGCAAAGATGACTTGGGATCAAAAATGATTAGCCCTAAGGGAAAATTTGATGAATTTTACTGTCTTGGGATTCTGTTTCATCAAGTGACAGTTTTAGGGACATGGAAAGACAAGAATGAGAGAAGCTATTTGTAATCACCCATTCGTGGGAGAAGTCACATTCAGAATGTATAAACAGCTGCAGATTAATCAAAGCAAAGGCAAACAACCTGATAGGAAAGGAGGCCAAAGAGTTGAGTGGACAGTTCATGGAAAAAGATACCCAAATGGTCAGTGACCATCGTGCCATAGCATAGTATGCTCTCCAGAGTGGCTACCATGAGACAGGTGAGATAAGTGTTGGCAAGAAAGTGGAGCAGTGGGGAACTCCCCTACTGTGTGGGTGGGAATGGCAGCTGCCATACCAATTTTGGGAAACTCTGGCAGTAGGTACCAAGGCTATGATATGCCTGTCCCATGATGTAGCTGTTCACTCCTAGGGGTCTACCCAGCCAAAGTGGGTACATCAATGAATCAAGAAACATGTGCTGGAATGTTCCAGGGAATACTACTCCTAAGAACTCCAAACTGGAAACAACTTCTGTGCCCATCAAGAGCTATATGAGGCCACATGGAGGGATCTCACAAATATGACAGTGAGTGTAAGACACCAGACACGAAGAGTACACATGACAAATGCCACGAAGCCATTTCCAGGAGGTTCAGAAAAAGGAGGGGAGGACAGATTCCTGGTGTTAGAAGTCAGGGTGGTGCTTATCCGTGGCTGCAGGGGGGCTCCAAGGGAGCTCTGAGGGTTCTGATGGTCTTCTGGTTTGGGTCTGGCTGCTGGTTCCATGGATATGCTCATTTTGTGCACATGCATTGAATGGACACTTGGGTAGGTGAAGTCTTCTATGTGCATGCTACGGCTCAGTCAGTATACAGTAAATATTGGGAAAAATTAAACCCCGCTAAGTACCATTGGCTCCATGCCAATCACTGGAATGGTTAAAAACACTGCATGGATTTCCAAAATGTTCCCAAAGATCCCCCTGTGAGAACCATTGGCCCAAACAGAAGGGGTAACACAAAGAATTCTCAACATGGGCAAGACACCAGGATTGAGGGGTTTATTGGCTCATACCCAGAAGGAGGTAGGAGGAGGAGTCTATAGAGGAACCCCAGAAGCAAGGATGGGGCTGGAGCTTGGAGAGGGTTGCTCTCAAGCAACCTGAGATGCAGTCCCATATATTGGGCTGTGTGGTCTGGAGTAGCAGGGGAATGGGTGTTGAGGGTCAGGCACTGGAGGTGGTGTCCGCCAGATTAGTGGGCCCAGTGGGGTACAGGGTGAGAATCTCTGGGGTTTGCATCCACTGGTTGTCTAGGGTACCAAAGCAGTGAGGGGGATGGCCAATACTTCCTGGGATATTTCTGAGCCCAAAGAACAAGCCATGAGTTCACTGGTCACAGATGGGAGTATATGAGTCAGCAGACTACTCGTGACCCAGTGGGAAGGAACATGGCCCTGGATGCTAGCAGGGCTGAGCCAGTACCAGACCAGGGCCCCTCCCTTCTCATGCCAGGATGGTATATGGCCCCTCCCATGCACACTTGGCTGTAGTGAGGCCTTGTGGGCATCACCAACCTGAACAAACACCAGGCAGGTGACTTAGAGCCAAGTCTTAGCCCCTTACCTCCCTAGGTCTTAAGCCTTTAGTTGCTGGGTGATGTGAGTCTGAGGAATACAAGGAAGCAACCAGGGGTGGCTGGAGTGCACTAATGGGACTCAAAGCAACTGTTTACAGCCTGCATGGTGGTGTTTAGAATTTATCAGCCAGTACAAGTGTGCATTTATTTATTAGCTGAATGTCAGCCTAGCCTGAGTGCAGTCCAGGAGAGAACTGCAGAGAAGCAGGGGAAGGTCCTCTGAAAGACATTCTCATCCAAGAGACACTTAGGCAGCATACACTTCTGTCTTATAAACAATTGTACAAGCCACCTGAAGTTGAACAAGAATTCAAGGAACAGAACATTCTGGCCCACAAAGGGGGCTGAGGCAGTTCACTGGGTTCCATTCTGCATGGACTGAGAGAGGAAGAGGCCTCTTGGCCAGAGGTCAGCCCAGGGAGAGATGGTCTCTCAGCTAAGATTGAGTTCAGCTGCTGTGACAGCACCATCGCCAGAAGAGCAGTAGTTTATACCAAATAATGCTGGCTTCTCTCTCATTTAAAATAGCTCTAGGGGCGCCTGGGTGGCTCAGTTGGTTAAGCGACTGCCTTCAGCTCAGGTCATGATCCTGGAGACCCAGGATTGAGCCCCACATCAGGCTCTCTACTCAGCGGGAAGCCTGCTTCTCCCTCTCTCACTCCCCCTGCTTGTGTTCCCTCTCTCGCTGCTGTGTTTCTCTCTGTCAAATAAATAAACAAAATATTAAAAAAAACCAAAAAACCAAAAAAACAGCTCTAAAAGTAGTTAGTCCAGGGATGGTATGGTCACTGCTTTGCCAGGTTCCATCACTATTTCTGCTTTACCAGCCTTTGCCTTTGCTTTCATGCTTATTTTGCCTCATGGCCCAAGGAGGCTGTTAGAGCCCCAGCTATCTCTTCTGTATTCCAGAAAGGAGGATGGAAGGAGGGGCATAGGGGTACTCAATCTCACTGTTCCCCTTTAAAGGAGTGTCCTTGACCTTCCCTAATGAAGACTTGGAATAATTTCTAGGATATCACAGGAAGTGTGGGATTAAGAAGGCCACACAACAACAGAGATGTCTTAACGGTAGTCATACCCAGAGCAAGCATTTTGCAGAGCATTTTGGAAGGAAACAGAACCTCTTAGAAATCAGTGGTTTTATTTGTTTGTTTGTTTGACAGAGAGTAGCACAGCTAGAGAGGGAACACAAGCAGGGAGCATGAGAGAGCAGGGAGCCCGATGCGGGGCTCTATCCCAGGACTCTAGGATCATGACCTGAGCAGAAGGCAGACGTTTAATGACTGAGCCACCCAGGCATCCCAAAATCAGTGGTTTTGTAGCCAGTGATTTAAAGTGAGCACAGCAGAATATAGTTAGCAACAAGAGCTCTGGGCCTACAAGCAACCTGGCAGAGGGCAGAGGGTAGAGGGTAGAAGGTTCGGCTCAGTTGAGTCTGGATTCTGGAAGAGAAAGAGGAGCCAGTCAAATAAGAGTGGCAAGTGGCCTCAGATGCACCTGTTCAGGGTTCTCCTTGCTCATTGGCAGTGCAGGTCCTGTGTGAATGCCAGCTCAGCGCCATGTGACCCATGTGCCTGCGTCCAAGTCCTCCCACACAGGTGCCCCAGGTATCCAGCTTCCTGGAGCCCTTTCCCAGGACTTCCAGGACCCTCAGACCCAGGGCAGTAGCTCCATAACACAATTAAATTTAACTAATTAATTAAATTTAACTAATTAAATTCAACTAATGCAAAACTCAGTGGTGGGATATAAAACATAACTTCTCCTTTGTGATGCTGAGATATTCTGGAGCCTTGGGAAGGTCTATTAGCTGGCTTCTTCTGATGGCTGAGCATGAGGACGATCTTGTCATGCCTGTGCCTCAGGCACTTGAGTAGGAATCCAGCCCTACTACTGGGAAGGTGTAAGAAAGCCCTTACTTTGTAGCCATTGGTCCCTAAGCCTACAATTGCCTCAGCCCCAGCCTCACAGCTCATTGTTCCCCAGTATCTTTTGAGTGTCTTCTGTGTACATCAGCCCTGAAAAGGCAGGGCCCAGGCAGAGGTACGAAGGGAGGTCCCCATATCATTTGTCTCAACAGTTAAGAGTTCTAATCAAGCTAATAAGCCATTAAGTACAATGTGCTCTAAGGGCTTCTCTTGAAAAATGCGCTTTTGTAACTTGCTGGAAGGTCACCTTCACACTCAGAGCCCTTGGATGTCTTAAAGCTCCAGTTAGAGTGTGGCCCCAAGGGAGAGTCAGCTCCCCACAATGGCAGCCCCCTTCTCTTTCCATCCCTGCTGCCTTGCATACCACAGGGGGTTCCCTGCACAGCGAGTGACATCTACATGCTCTCCTTGTCTCCTGTGAGCCACCATCCATGGCCGTGCCTTAGCCTCAGGGGCTGTACAAACCGGGGCACTTCTCAGCCCTACAATCCTAGAAATGGGCTTGAGCCTTTTGGCGGTCTAGGATCAGCCCCATCTAAAATTCTGGGTCCAATAGGATTTGGAGATGATGTGGAGCTATTTGCCCCTTGAGCCTCTGCCCTTCACTAATCTGGGACATGAAGGGCAAGATTAGATATGGCTAGGCATGCTTCCTTTGGGTGGCCTGCCCCAAACCAGGGCCAATGGCAATGGCATGGCCCCCTGCCCAATTGCATTCTTTCTGTGCACCTTCTTTTCCTTCTCCTCCTAGCACTTGTGTGCCTGACCTTCCTACTCTGTACTATGAGTTCTGATCTTGGACCGCAGGGTGTGTGGGCCCTTTGTAGGGTACTCAGGACAGAGCCACTGGTAGATCAGTAGTGAAACCTGGATTAGCTCCCGCTCAGGGGGCAGGGCCGTGGGAAGATCCCAGGCCCCATGGAGGAGAAGGAGACAGACCTGGGTTTGGCAATGGTCTCTACCTCATACCTGGTGGCCTGGTATACGACCCTTCATTTCCAGGAACTGTTTACCTTACATGTTCCTTCATAGGCTTTGAGAGGTTTTAAAGGGATGCCCTTGCAAGCCCCTAGCCCAAATGCCCAGGGTCCCCTTCTCCCTATGTCCTTCTCTTTAGTTTTAGATTTTCCTGGTAATTCTCTATTTAGTTATTAACAATTCTTACTTATTGAGCATTATTTGTTAGGCACTTCTTAAAGTATTTTATATATATTAATACTTTTCATACTTACCATGACTCTTCCAAAGAGAAGTAGGCCAATGTGTAGGCACATATTTTAAACTCTGCTTTTAGTAAGTTTGCCTTTAACTGTGCACAGAGGTGGTTTCAAAGTGTGCTCGGCAGATCAGTGATCACATGTGAACTCGCTAAAACATGCCCATTCTCAGGCCCCTGTCCAGACCCACTGAATCAGAAACCATGCGGTTGGGGCCCAACCATCCGTGTGCAGCGTGACCACTGGATGACCTTGGTGTGCACTCAAATTTGAGAACCATTGGCCTCCTCTTTCCATGGGTTCAGCTGCCCTGTGTAACGATGAATAATAACCATTGCTAAGACTTATTTGAGCCAGGCACTGGCTAAATGCTTTGACATGGGTTTTTTCTCTCATTCCCAAAGTATTCTATGAGGTTATTAATATCCTCATTTTATAGGCAAGGCAAGTAAGGCACGGAAAGATTAACAGTTCAAGGTCAGCAGGCCTGAGCTCCAGTAACTGCTTCTGTGTTTTCATAGTGGTTATAATGATGACACAGAGACATGGCAGCATATTATATAGTTTTAAAAAATCTATTCCCTGAAATCCTTGAACCTTAAGGTTTTTCTTAAATAGTGGTTGACCAGAAAACGTGACTGATGGGAACTGGCCTGTTCTCAGGGTATCCGACTAATCTAGGCTTTCCTTTGGTCTAGGTCACATATCCAGATGTCACCAGGCAGCGGCCATAGCAGACATGACAGGTGATAGGCAGTGAAGGGTCCCAAGGTGAGGCAATGGGGGTTGGTGAGGACGGTGGTGAGCTGGAGTATATGCCCAGTCCAAAGGGTGAGACCGCTTAGCAGCCCCAAAGAGACATGACCATGTGATGACGTGGGCTCCTTTCACCCCATTTTATAAGCAAAAACAGAAATCTGGATTTTATGTATAATCTCCCAATTTAAAAACTGACCCCCAATTCAGGTTTTCAGACACCACGAAGGCTGTTGATCTGGCCCAGGGCCTGCTCCATTGCCACTCCTGTGTAGCCCTCTTAAATGTGCAGAAGGTAGTCTACATTGGTTGATTGGCTGTATTTCCCCAGATGAGTCTTCCAAATTAATTACTGAATTTTATGCAATTTCAGTGTCACCCAGAAGCCAACAGCCAGCCAGCTGGGCAGACGAAAAAAGAAGGGAGCAGGGAATTGAGTTGGATGTCAGGATCCCAGAACTTCTGCGTGGGGTTGGCAGGTTCTCTTCAGCCCAAGGTGGCGGAGGTCCTGCAGTCCTGTGGTCCAGCAATTCAGAGCCTGCTTTTCCGGCTCTGCGGGGCCAACAAAGAGGTGTTGCGGGCGCCCCCTAGTGGGAAGATAAAGGCACTGTCGACAGCCGGAGGACTTCCTGGGGCCAGGTCCTGGTGGGGAAGCTGGAAAATTGGAAAATAACCGGGGTGGGGGTGGGGGGGGGAACAGGAAGGCGGCCCGTTCCCTGCCCTTCCAGAACTACTCGAAATGTTAATAGTATCAGCAATAATAATATAATAAGCATAGTAACCATATTAAAATAAACAGAAAGACGTAATAGTTGATATTTACCAGCTGAAGATTTACAGTTCAAAAGAGGTTATACTTACTGAGTCTATCTAATCGTTAAAAACAAAACATTCTAGTTAACACATAAATGGATTCTCATTGAACAAGATTCAAGCGGTATGGAAGATCACACTATAAATATTTTTATTTATTTATATTTATTTTAGAAAACTTTCTTTTTTTATTTTTAGAGAGGGAGAGGTGGGGGTGGGGGGTGCAGAGGGAGAGGGAGAGAGAGAGAATCTTAAGCAGACTCCATGCCCAGCTCAGAGCTGGGTGTGGGGCTCCATCTCACAGCCCAGAGATCATGACCTGAACCAGAATCAAAAGAATCTGACACCAGTCTCACACCTTACCAACTGAGCCACACAGGCGCCCGTAGAAAACGTTCATTTTGAAACCATTCTGAACTCACCAAAAAGTTGCAGGAATGGCACAGACTTTCACACCTATTATCAGCTTCATCGGTTGTTAGTATTTTGCCACATTTGCTTCTCTATCCTTTGCTCTTTCTAAATCCATACTACTATTTTTAAGAACTGAGCCATTTGACAGAAAGTCATAGCATGAGACTCCTTCACCCATAAGTAGTTCTGCGGGTATTTCCTACGAACAGGGTCATTCTTGGCCATGACCGCAGTCCAGTTATGAGAACTAGGAACATTAATGTGGAGGCAATGTTGTGGCATCTACAAACCTTATTCAGATTCCACCAATTGTTGCAATCATGTCCCTTGTACCAGTCTCTGTTGACCCCTATTACAAAACATGAAAGTACAGAAGTTTTCCTCATCTTCTTCCTTGGCCAGCTGTAGAGTGCATACCCCTGAGGGGTCCATCTCTCATTGTCCTCAATGTAACCGTATTTCTCACTTATTTGTATGACTTGAGAGCTCTTTTCAATCTCTTCCCCAGCCCATCAAGGTAGAACTTTCTAGTCTTGTTTTACACCAAAAGGAAGTCTAAACCTGATGGCACAAGTGCCTTGGTGCCCAGGCTGGAGCTCCGGTCCTGTCCTGTGACCCCAGGTCTCCCAGGCAGGAGAGGGCGAAGGGAAAGTCTTGTCCTCTGGGTTTGTGGATATGCTTCCCCATTTCCCCGCACCCTTTGGCAGCATCTGGAAAACCCCGATGACCTTCTCCTTGGGATGACCTCCCTCTGGCTTCCCAGACACCTCTCCCTCCCAGTGCTTCTTCCATCCCCCCCCACCCCCCCCCGCTCTTTTGGAGTCCCTTCTCAGGTGCTCCACTCTTAGCTCTAGGGCCCTGGGCTCCGACCTGCACCCTCTCCTCTCTACCTGCTCCTGTGCTGGTGAGTGCTTCAGCTCCCAAGGGGAGAGAGCACCCAAATGCTGGGGACTCCCAGGCTTATACAACTAGCCTGCCGTCACCAGGGAATCCTAGGCTCACATATGCAACTGCTGATTTGACATTTCCTCTTAGATGTCCACTGGGTGCTTTATACTTAAAAGGCCCAGATGGACCCCTGATTCCCCAGTCCCAGCCAGACCCCATCTGTCCTCCTCTCAGCAGGTAGCTGCTCTGTGTTTCTGGCTGCTCAAGTTGAAACCTGGAGTCGTCTCCCATGCCTCCCTTCTCTCTCGTGCTCTGCATTCAGTCCAAGAGAAAATCGGAGCAATTCTTCCTTCAATTCCAGTTCCAAACCCTGCTCACCACCTCTGTGGCTGTCCCCCTTGTCTCTCCACCTGGGTGTCCACGGAAATTTTCCAACACGTCTCCCTGCTTCTTCTCTGACTTAGAGCCTCTTTCCTACACGGAAGACACAACAGCATTTATAAAATATAAATTAGATCACATTTGACTGTCACATATAATTGTCACATCTGTGCTCTAAACGCCCCAGTGACTTCCCATCTCAGAGTAGATGCCTCTCCTACCTCTCTCATTTCTCTCCCAGCCTCCCTGTCCTTGCTGTCTTCCAGCCTCCCTGGCTTCCTTGCTGTTGCTTGAGCGTACAAGCACACTTCTACCCCAGGGGTTTTGTCTGGCTGTCTCCTTCACCTGGAATCTTCTTCTCTCTGGCATTCCCATTGCTCTCCCTCTTCCTCTCTGACTTGATGAACTGTCATTATTCAGTGAAGCTTCCCCCTAATTGTTCATGCATTCAATATGTTTATTCATTTCTTCAACCAATATTTGTAGAAGGTCCACTTTGTGACAGGCACCACTCTAGGTACAGAGGAAACATCTTTGACAATATTTTCATCCACATGGAGAAAGACTATAAACAGTAAGATAATAGGTTGATGCTAAAAGGGGGAGGTGAAAAGGCAAAGGAGATTGGGTGAGCTGGAAGAGTTGTAATTTAAAATTGGGTAATGGGGACAATTTATAAAATGCCCCTTGAACAAAATTTTGAAGAGGTGAAGGCTTGTGTCATGAGGACACCTAGGGGAAGGGCATTATAAGTAGTGGGAACAGCCAGTGCAAAGGCCCTGAGGCAGGGAACATTCCTGCAGTTTCAAAGCGCAGCAAGCACTCCAGTGTGGCTGGAGTGGAAGAACAAAGAGAAGGAGTAGGAGACAGGAGGACAGGAGAGGAAAGAAGTTTGTGGGGTGCAAGATGATGGTGTCCAGATCTTTATTCCGAGTAAAGCAGTGGCCATCAGAGAGGCCATGATAGCAAATACCCTCCTTCTTCCCAGTGCCTATACTTCCTGCCTAGCTCTGTTTTCATCACCCAGCAAACTTAACATGCCAGGCGCTTTTCTAGTTTCTGGGGACACAAGAGGGTGTTGTTGGAAGCTGCCCACAAAGACTCCCCAGGCAAGCAGAAGGGAAAAAGGAAGGATGAATGCACAGGGAGCTAAGTGGAGGGCTTTGTGGTGTGATATGGTCTGAGGCACCTGGCCATCTGTAGCCTGTGGGTGTGGTGGCCAGGCTGGGGGGCTTCATCAGGGAGCCCGGCAGGCTGCAGCCCATCCCTGGTCAGAGTGTTGACTAGGGTCTGTGAAGCTGAGTATGATGGCAGAAGTGGGGTCTTCCTTGCTCAGAGGAGCGTGGAGAGGACTTGCCATCACCTGTGTGGGTTTAACCCAGAGCTCTTGCAGCGGCTCTGGTCTTCCTGCTCCATGCCAGCCGAGGCACAGAGAGCTAGGCACACAGAGAAGGCTGCCCGCCCCTGGCCCAGCATGCTAGGGGTGCTGAGCTGCCCCCTCCATCAGTCCGGGGGGGGGGGAGGAAAAGAAAGGGCCGGTGTGTATATCTCCCAGGTCCTTTGCTTTTTTCTTCATGAGGCACTATCCCTAGATTTCACATTGCCTGGGACTCCAAAACTGTGGGCCATGAAATTCTGCTCCCTGAGGAGTCTTGTCTGTGGAGGACCTGGGTCTCAGCCCTGACTTGGTCCTGCCAGATCTGCTGTAGGAAAGGGACCACTCGTGTCCTGCAGCCAGGGTTCATGTCCGGTGGGTCACGGGAGGAGTTCGATTCCTGAAGACCGTGAGTATCCCTGCTTCGTGGTGGCTCAGTTGGAAATTGACAATGCCAGGCCCACAGTCTGTCCATCAGCCTTTTGTTCATGCCGTACCTCTTGCTGGGCCCTCCGGGGTGCTTGGGAATTAGAAACGGAAAGGCCCAACTCCGCCGGGGCCGGCTGGAGAAGGCCCGCAGGTGAACAGGCAGGTGAACGGGCAGGTCTGGTTGGTGTGAGCAGTGCCATTAGTTAGGACCAGTGACAGTGTGGCTCACACGGGGCCACCAAAGCAGCCTCTGGTCGGGAAAGGCTTTGGATTAGTGTTCTATGCCTCCTGCAATCAATTGCCAGAAACTTCACGGCTTTAAGCAGCACACCTTTATTCCCTTTGCATTCCGGAAACTGGCAGTCTGAGATCAGTCTCACTGGCTAAGGTCAGGGTGTTGGCAGGGCTGGACCTTTTTGGAACGACTGGGGTAGAAAATGTTCCTTGCCTTTTCCAGCTTCTAGAAGCTGACCCTACCCATAGCTCCCTCCTCCATCTTCAAAGCATCTCGTCCCCATCTCTGCTCTATCACAACATGGCCTGCTCCCCTGTGGTCGAATGTCCCTCTGCCTCCCTCTTTAAGGATGCTTGTGAGGCTATTTAGGGGCCACCTGGATAACCTGTGACAGTCTCCCGGTCTCCAGATCCACACCTTGACACCCATGCTGAGACCGCTGTTCCTGGTGGCATGAGTTCTGGGGTTTCAGCTGTGGCTTTCTGGGGGCCGAGCACTGCTCCCCAGATCAAATGACTGTGAGGCACGGTGAGATGGGTGACAGTGCTCCTTCCTGGGCGACAGGCAACGGGCAAAGGCCAGGAGGCCTAGAAAGGCCTGGTCCAGTCATCGTGGGCAGAGGCCAGATCTCGAAGGGCCTGGGGCACCAAGTTACAGGAAACCTGGCTTTGTCCTGGGGGAGGTGGGTCTGCCCTGAAACTGAATAAAGGGCGGTTGTCTGGGCTGGGGCCCCTCGGGACATAGATGTCATGCTCAGAGGGGCTGTTTACAAAGGGGTGGATGGGGTTCCGGAAGACCAACAGGGATGGGGCCTACCTGGGGCAGTGATATGTGACCGCCTCTTTGGGAAGGTGTGACCACCCTGAGGAGGCATGCAGGGAGGAATGCCTAGGACCAGAGAGGGTGGCCCTGTAGCCAGGAGTCTCCAGCTGACCCACCCGGAAGGGAAGGAGCTGGGTTATGGATGCCGTGAGCCCACTCTCCTCTTGCCCTCCTAGGGCCTGCTGAGGCCACCCTCCAGGGCAGAGCAGAGAGGGGAAGGACCGGGTGGGGCAGCCTGGGGGAAGGCACAGATGTCACGGGGGCAGTGGCACAGCGGGGTCTTTTGTGAGAAAGATGGATCTAGCCACACATAGGAGGATGGGTCTGAGTTGAAGGGAGGGCAGAAGTGGGGGGCAAGCTCATCCTAGATGATCAGAATAGCACTTTTAAAAAATAAATTCTCCCAAGTTGGGGTCTCTTTACCCTGTGGAGTGTCTGGGATAGTTTTGGAATCAGCGGTGTCTAATAAGGTAAAATCCCCCCCGCCCGGGACCACCATCTTACAGTGTACAAAATGCCTCCCTAGTGGGGAAGGCTTGGCGGGCTTGGCTGCAAGCCACAGAGACCACCTGCAGCAACTTTAAGCAGAAACAGAATTTATTACAGGGTAGTGGGCCTCCCGGCATCCCTCGATCAACCTAGGGACCAGGCTGAGACACCTTGCAGTGGGGACATAGCCCAAATATGCCAGTTCCGGATAGCTCCAAGGAGTGATCCTGTGAACCCCGAAATGGGCCTGGGCACTACCCTGGGTCCTCTGCTGCCTCCATGGGAAGCTGCCTTATCTTCTTGCTACTGGCTCTTAAAGTCTGGCTGCTGGGACCTCTAACCAGGGCGCCTGGTCATGTGCGTGTACCTAGGTTCTGGGACACAGAGCTTCTGGCTTCTCTAGGGGATCAGAGACCCTGGAGGAGGGAATTCTCCAAAGCTAAGAATGTTGTACAAGTTTGCAGGACATGCAGAAGGGACACATGTTTAAAAAAAAAACACATAGATATTTGAAGTAAATAAAGATAAATTATTTTAAAGTTCAGGCCATTAAATCCCTCATCCTCTGGATAGTGTGCATGCTAGTGGCTTTTGTCATTAGGGAGAATAATATCTCCATATTATTCCTCCAGTATGGAGAGTCTATCCAGGGCCCTCCCCCTGAGGGGTACAGGCACCCCACAATGTGCCCTAGCTCCAGTCCATGCTCCTTTACCATGAAGTGTACAGGCTTCTCATGGCCCGTGCAGGCCCCTGGGCAAGGTGGAGAGTGGATTCAGTGCTCCCCTTGGGTACCCTTCCCTTCCTTCCCCTTCCTCAGAAACATATGGAGGGCCTAATCTGCTCTATACTCTGGGGGGACACAAACATGGTGTTGTCTGATTCCCAAGCTCTCTCAGACCCAGGGCATCAGCAAGAATCCCAGACTCCTACCTGCCGTTCACTCCATGGAGGCGGTTGCTGAATGAGACCCACCCAGAGGCCAATTGCAGGCCCTTGTGTCCTGATTCTTGTGTGTACGTAATAAGTAAGATACCTTTAGTGGAAGATCCCAATACCTGGACTTGCCTAAAACCTCCCTGGCTAGATCACCCCATTTATTAGGGACATTAGCTACTTTCCATGTGGCTGCAGGGTTGCTAAAGTCCTGCCTGTCCACAACAGAAGGCCCCTCTCTTCAGTTTATTTCAGTATATTTTCCTTTAAATCCTCACTACCATCCCCCTTCTGGCAATCTGATGCTATCTAGACGCACTCGGACACGTCCATCAGGGGCCTCCCAGCTTCTGCCAGCTTAGGCTTACGTTCCCCCGGCACCCCAGGCCTGGTACCGAAATTTATCCTGGTTTTCTACGGCTGCGTAACAGACTATCCCCAAACCTAGTAGCTGAAAACAATAGCAAACATTGTTTGGCTTTCCCAGTCAGTCAGCTTAGCTGGGTGATCTACACTGGTCCTCTCATGAGGTGACGGTCCAAAAGTCAGCTGGAGTGGCCGTCATCTGAAGGCCGGATCACAGCTGGAGGACCCACTTCCAAGTTAGCTCACTGGGAGAGTTGGCAGGATGCTGCCTGTGGTGGCTTCCTCTTCACAGGGCTCCCCGAGCAACCTCACAACATGGCAGCTGGCTTCCCCCAGAGCAAGGGGCAGGGGAGAACAGGCGGAAGTCGCAGCGTCCTATGCCTTAGCCTGGACCTCCTACACCATCCCTTCTGCGGTGTTCTGGTGGTCCCCCTGGCCAGCTCTGACTCAGCGTGAGGGGAGCACACACAGGCACGTGGATGCCAGGATATGGGGCTCAGGGAGGGCCATCTTGGAGCTGGTGACCACAAACAGTTAAAGACAGAGAGAAAATATGTGTTATATATACATGTTTTTCATTATAAAAGTCACATGTTATTTAAAAAATTTTAGGAAAACTCAGATTAGTAAAAGGAAGATGATAAAAACTATCCCATAATAGCTTTGCTCTGAGAAAAAATACTGTCAACATTTTGGTGTGTATCTTATCATGCCTGAGCTTTAAAAATTTTTACAAAAATTGGGTAATGCTGGACAAAATCGTTCATGACCTCTGTTTTTTTATTTAGTAGTACAGTCACAAAATATGCTCTGGAACAGCTTTTTTAAGTGGCAACATGATATTCCTGGGAGCTTTGAAAACCTGAGGCTGAGGTCCTGTCCCCAGAGAGTCTGATGTGATTGGTTTGGAGGAAAGGTAGGCTTGGTAGGGTTTTAAGTCCCCCAGACGATGCTGCCAAGGTTGAGGACTGCTGCTCTAGGATATCTCGTCCTGCAGAGGTAGGGTGTGTGTGTGTGTGTGTGTGTGTGTGTGTGTGTGTGTCCCAGATGCCTTCAAGTTTGCCTCTTCCCAAAGTCAAAATTCTGGGATCATCCTTCCTGAGAACCTCATCCCATGTACTATGAAAGAGCCTGGGGATCTCTCCCAAATGTTCCCGATTCCCACTCCTGACCCCTAGTCAGCCCTCGCTGCAAGCCGTGGCCCCTACACCCTACCTCACACCCCCCTGCCCCCAGCACAGGGGCTGATGCCTTATTGGTCACTTTCTGCCTCTGATTTCCTGTTCATACTGAACACTCAATCCCACTCTTGTCTGTCCCCTGGGACGATTTCCTTCTTTCTCTCCATCCATGTCAACTTAGTGTTGGTTTTCACTGACTGCCGGCACACAGCTGACACATTTAGCAGATGTTTCCTGGAGGTCTGCAGTCCATGAAGGGGCTTGTTCCCAGAGATAAATGACTCTGCCCTAATGTCCTTGGGTTGACTGCTGCAAAGCCCGTCAGCATGCCACTGCTGGCCAGATTCCAAACTGCTGTTCCTTTCATAATCAGAACAATTCAACTCTTTTTTTTCTGTGCATCTCCTCTACATCCAGGTAATTCCAAAAAAGATGTGGTCTATCTGTGAAGATTTGAGTGTCTCTGTACTCCTAGGTGAGCTGGCTCTAGCTGCAGCCAGTGTTAAAAAAAAAGCATCTCCTTTTTTCTTCTATTTGTGCAAATCTTCAGGGATTCTAACAAGTTATCTTGATAGTTAGAGGACACTGCTGACTTCAACGCAAGTATTCTGGCCAGAGATCCAGGGTCCTTAGATGAAACCCAATAGTTGGAAGGGTCAGGGGTTCCTCAGTTCTGGAGAAAGGCAGCTGGTGTCTCACCAGATGTTCCTAAAGATTTGGGCTTGGGCCACATCTGTTCTGCAGGGAGAGCAGGAGAAAGGGAAGAAGGGAACAGGAGAGAGAGCCAAGGAAACTAAAGATTAAAATAGAACATTATGGTTCCCCCTAAAGTTAAAGTCTCTGGTCTCAGGAAAAGACAGAGAGAGAAACATGGGGAATCATGGTGATTCCAAGGCCCTGTGGTCCATCTTCCTTCACATCCTGGTATCTATAGCCAGCCTTGGCTCTATGGGATGAACAATTTCTGGCCAAACTGCTGGGGAAGCCAGATGCCTCTTCTTTTCCTTCCCTTATATTTTCCCCAAAGGGGAGAAGGCTTTGCTAGAAAAGTTCAACGTGAAACTTCACTGTGTATACCCATCAGATGAGTGAAAATTAGGAGGTTGTCTAATGCCAACTATTGGCCATAATGTGGGTACAAGGGGAACCCTGCTTCTCTGCAAGGGGGTGAGGGCAGAGGCTGCCACTCCACAGAGCAGCCTAGCCTACCAGTGCTGGTTCAAGTTAACTGTGTGAATCCCCTGCCGCTGACCAGGCCAGCCTGCCCTTCTTGGTACGAGGGCCAGAGGCACTCAGTCCGAGAAGCTCGTGCCAGAAGATGTTCATTTGATGCTGTTCGTGGCAGGGGAGTAGCAGGCCACCGAGGAGGCCGTCTGGGGAGGCTCCCATCAGGCAGAGCAAAGGAGGCGATGTACATGCAAGTTGCCATAATCTACAGAACAGACTGCATTGAAATGCAAGGATACATGTGAAACACACAGGAAGGCTGCCTATGGGGAAAGGGATTGTGAGTGGGGACTGGGGGTTGTAGGGAGTTAAAGGTGGTTCCGAAAGCTTGATCGTTGCTTCCATTTAGAGTTGGGCCGATACCTCTGGGTGAGCTTCTGACTGGCCAGGAGAGAATAGCAGAAGCCATGTGATCTTAAGGCCTGGGGCGTAAGAGATGGGTAGTTTCCATCCCCTCTCCCATGGAAGTTGGTCTCAGGGAGCTCTGAACCGCTCTGCAATAAATCAACAACCCTGATTGCCCCAAACTGGAGAGGCCACGTTTAGGCACACTGGTTTGTGATCCTAACTGAGCTCAGCCATCCAGCCAGCCCCACCCCTCCAAGATCACCAGATGTGTAACTAAAGCCATCTTGGTTGCTCTAGACCAGCCCACCTAAGCTGATTACCACTGACCTTGGTGGATGCCCTGTGGGGCACAAGATCAATTGCATGTATCCTGCTAAATTCCTGATTCACAAGATGTGATATGATCATAACATCATTAAGTTTGGGGGCATTTTGTTGTCCAGTAATAAATACCTAGAAAAAGATAAAGGGTATTAAATCATGAAAGCCCTTGCCCTGAGCAATGATGAGGCTTGGTGGAAGAGAAGTATGTAGAATCTCATGAACTGAGCCCTCCTGCCCATCTTCCGGGCAGGGAAGAAAATTCCTGGGTCTAGCCATGCAACCCCAATGCTGTGGGCGGGGAGGGGGAGGCCGGCACAGATTCTGTGCAGCTGACAAGGAGGGAATTTACTTTCTCATTCTTTAGTTCCACAGCCTAGACGTGGCAACTACTTCTTCAGCTTGGCCACCATTAACAATGTTATGGAAATACTAATATGTTTTCAGAGTTAAATCATTTGAGATTAGAAATACATTGAAATGTAATTCTTCTTGTATTTTTAAAAAGATTTTATTTATGTATTTAAGAGAGAGAGACAGTGAGAGAGAGCACGAGAGGAGAGAAGGTCAGAGGGAGAAGCAGACTCCCTGTGGAGCCGAGAGCCTGATGCAGGACTCGATCCCAGGACTCCGGGATCATGACCTGAGCCAAAGGCAGTCACTGAACCAACTGAGCCACCCAGGTGCCCTGAAATGTAATTCTTAAGGCAAGAGATAGCACATCAGCTCACCTGCATTAGAACTGACCAATATTCAGTAAATCCTCATTGTATACAGGCACAGTATCAGCCCTGGGGCTAGAGATGAAGTAAGACAGGTCGGCCCCAGGGGAACACAAACAACATGAAACAATAAACTTGCACTCACCACCTGTAACCACTTCCTGTAGTTGCAGCACCTAGAGTTTCCTTGATGACATGATAATATGCTGCTATTATAATATTTTTAAAACACTTTAGTAGGTTTTTCCAGGATGAAATCTATTCTTATATTGCCCTTCTTCCAAAGCATCATTTTGAAGAATAATGGTTGCTACCAATATTTGATAGACAGTTAAATTGTTGGAACATCAAAATCTTTTATTTATGTCTTTATTTATTTGCTCCCAAAATTTCTACACCAGAAGGTTCATTGTCAAAATTCAGGGCTTCTGAGTGAATTGGATAAAAGAAGACTGTTAGTAGAGTATGAGTTTAATTTCTAAATATGTTAATTTAGATCCCATCTTATGGCAAAATGATTTGGCATAGCTAACATAAATATGCCCTATATGAACTATTACACTCAATAATGGCATGACAAGCCAATTAAAAAATGGGCACAGTGTTTCGAATAGACAGCTCTCCAAAGATGGACACATGGCCAATAAGCACATGAAAAGATGCTCAATGTCATTAGACATCAGTAAAATGCAAATCAAAGCCCCCGTGACCTCATACCCGTCGTAGTGGAGATGGGTCAGAACATGCCTTGGGAAGCAGGTGGAGAGATGAGAACCCTGATACACTGCTGGTGGGAGTAGAAAAGGTGCAGCACTTAGGAAACCAGCCTGGCAACTCCTGAAATGGTTAAACTGAGAGGTACCCTAGGATAGGGTACTACATAGATACCCAAGAGAAATAGGAACGAATATCCCCATAAAAACTTGTACAGTACACAAATGTTCAAGGAAGCGTTATGCATAATAGGAAAAAGTGGGAATAACCCAAGAATCCATCCGCTGATGTATGCAGAAATAAAATGTGGTGTATCCATACAATGGGATGTTATCTGGCAATAAAAAGAAAGTACTGATAGATGTTACACAACATGCATGAGCTTTGAAAACCTGCTAGTTGCTTAGGGCCCCATACTGTGTGATTCCATTTCTGTGTTAATAGGCAAGTTAGGCAAATCTGTAATAGGTTGGGCTGGGGCTGCTGTGTCATCTGCCTTTCAAAACAGGCCACAGGATATTAGCAGTACGTAAGTCATAAATATTGTTATTATATTATTATTATTATTATTATTATTAACTTACCACTCATAGATTCCAATAGGAACCAGTGGAGAATCTCAGCTCCTTTTGAAATCTCTGATGTGGCCTAGGACCTATGCAGTAAACACCAAACAGGATGTTTGGCCCCAAAGCCCCAAAGGAAGCTGGGAACTCCCTTAAGAATGCCTGATGGGGGCATGCCTGGGTGACTCAGTCGTTCAGTGTATGCCTTTGGCTCAAGTCATGGTCCTGGAGTCCCAGGATCGAACCCCGCAGAGGTCCTGCTTCTCCTTCTCTCACTCCCCCTGCTTGTGTTTCCTCTCTGGCTGTGTCTCTCTGTCAAATAAATAAATAAAATCTTAAAAAAAAAAAAAAAAGAATGCCTGATGGAGGGGCCCCTAGGTGGCTCAGTCAGTTAAACATCCAACTCTTGATTTCTGTTCAGGTCATGATCTCAGGGTCACGAGATCAAGCAGCATGGGGGGCTCCATGCTCAGTGGGGAGTCTGCTTCTCTCCCTCACCCTTTGCCCCTCCTCCCTGCTCGCACATGCTCTCCCTCTCAATAAATAAATATCTTTAAAAAGAATGCCCGAGGAAGACTGAGCCATGCTTGTGTGTCCATCTTTAGATCAATGACTGGCTTGATAGACTAAACTTATGTAGATATTCCTAAAGGGGGGAACCAAACAGATAAGCATAGATGCCTATAAATAGACCATAAGATCAGCTAAGATGCCAAGGCTCGTAAGAAGGTGATGGAGGAAGGCAAACGAGGCAAATAAAAGGTAAAATGAAAACCATTCATTTTTTTTTAAAAATATAAACTTTAAGGGGAGCCTGGGTGGTTCAGACGGTTAAGCCTCTGCCTTCAGCTCAGGTCATGATCTCAGGGTCCTGGGATTGAGCCCCGCATCAGGATCTCTGCTCAGTGGGGAGTCTGCTTCCCCCTCTCTCTTTGCCTGCTCTCTACCTACCTGTGATCTCTCTCTCTGTCAAATAAATAAATAAAATCTTTAAAAAATATAATAACCTTTAAATTGTCAGTTTTAGACTAGCAGAAAAATTGTAACGGCAATACAGAGAGTTTTCACATATTCTACACCTGGTTAACTCTATTATGAACATCTTCCATTACCATGGTACATTGGTCACAATTAATGAACAAATATCGATACATTATTACAAGCTAATATTAACTCAGATTTCTTTAGTTTTTACCTAATGCTCTTTTTCTGTTCCAGGAGCTCACCCAGGACTCTGCAGAGCAGTCAGGCACCGTGTCTTTTTAGGCTCCTCTTGGCTGTGACAGTTTCTCAGACTTTCCTCTTCCATCCGGTTTCTCATTACCTTGACGGTTTAAGGAGTACTGGTCAGGGGTTCTGCAGAATGTGCCTGCACTGGAATTTGTTATGTTTCTCATGAGTACAATGTAGTTATAGGTTTTGGGATGAAGAGCACAGAGGTAAGTGGCATACACATCACATCATGGCAAGGGACAGACCATCGACATGGCTTCTCACAGATGTCGTTGACCTTGATCTCCTGGCCAAGGTAGGCTTTGTTGGGTTTCTCCTCTGGCCGGTTACCCTTTCTCTCTGTTTCCATACCTCCTCTTTGGAAGAAGTCATCAGTACAGCCCACACTTAAAAGAGCCAGGAGTTATGGTCTCCCTCCTGGAGGGTTGGGTAGCTACATCAGTTATTTGGAATTCTGAATAGGAGATTTGAATCATTCATTTAGAATCTGTTATCAACCAAAGGGGGAGGTGGGGCAGGGAACACATGTCTCCAGGTTTGAAATTGGTCTTCTATCCTTTAGGGAAGAAGGAGGAGCTGGTGCCCCTCAAGGAGAAGGGAGAGAGGAAGGAGAGTTGCCTGGCCTCTCCCTTTCTCACAAACCTAGTGAAAAGGGGGTGCTGTGTTCCTGACCCTGGTGCCCTGGGCTGTCTCCACTGTACCATTCCTGCTGAGGACATGCCTGGGAATTTGACATAATACATTCATGAATTTCCCAAGCAGTAATGGAAAAGTCTTCTTTCTTTTGCTCTGAGCAGACTGTTTAAAAGAGAAAAAAAAGTCAGTTACAAAACCACAACAAAATAATCTGTCTTAAGAGTGTTCCTCCTCCTTCCTCCACTCTGAGTGAGTGGCCGGTATTGAGCTGCACGTCTAGACTTCCTGGGATGACGTGCTGTCCAGCAAAGTCCCCAGAATCACCTGATCAGGGCACATGGGGCCCTTGGGACTCATGAGTGGGTGTGGGTCCCAGTTCTGGGAGAAAGCCACCAAGAATTTTTCCACTCTGTGATGAAAGGAAAGACTCTTCTGGATTGGACTGTTTAATGAAAGGCAAAAGTAATTTGGAAAAAAACAAGATCTGGCTACTAAATACAAAGGTTATTTTTACTGTTGAGGGCCAGCCATCTTCAGGGAGTTCAGTGAGAGCCTGGCCAAGCTCGTGGAGTCCCTACCAGGGGATTTGGTGTCACCTAAGGGCTGAGGTTTATTTCCAGAGGGAGACATTGAGGTTTCCTTTTGTGACAGTCACATAATGCTTCCTTCGTGCTGTCCTGTTCAGCCGTAAGCTGCGTGCCCACGTCGGCTCGAGGGCTGCCAGAGACATTGTGCAAAGTCTTGGTGGTTCTGTCTGGAGTTGCCTGCAGACGCTGAGCTGTGGGGTGCAGTTTCGTCCCGAGTTCATGTGTCTTGTGTGTACGAATCCCTTGCAACCAGACACAAAATATTCTATGATGGCTGTCTGTAGACAGGTTTCGGGCCGAGTGTCATGTCTGCGTTCCTGAATCTGGACTTGAGATGTCAGATAAGTCATTGCCTTCCTAGCAGGTATTTGAATTGAGCTTTCAGACCTTCCCCAACATTTGCTACACGCAGCGCCCCCTCTGAGAGACCGGCAGAGCCGTGGCGAGACCAGCCTGGGGTCCTTCGCCATTGCCTCTCACTCTTTGACCCTGAACAATTCCCTAGCACCTCTCTGCCTCTCGTTTCTATAATTGTGAGAGGGGATGAAAGACAGGACACAATGTCTACCTGGTGCCTGAGAAACAGTGGATTGCACAAAATAAAGCAAGTGAATGGTAAAGAATGCATTTCCTCTTCTGACACAGACCCCAGCTCTCAATTCTTAAAAAAACTCAACGATTTCATGTTTCTACTACTTGAAAGAAAGAAAGAAAGAAAGAGAAAGAAGGAAAGAAAGACCTTAATTTTTTTACAGCAGTTTTAGATCCACAACAAAATTGAGAGGGAGGCACATAGATTTACTACATATCTTCTGACCCCACACATACACAGCCTGTCCACTATCAGTGTCACTCACCAGAGTGGGACAGTTGTGACCAAGGACAGACCTAGACATCCTAGTCATCCAAAGTCCATGGTTTACCTCAGGATTCACTCATGATGTTGTGCAGTGTATGGGTGTGACCAAAAGTGGAGTGACCTATACCCACCACCATCATACCACACAGTCTTCCCTGCTCTGTGCTCTGTGTTCATCTCCCTGCCCTTAACCCTGGCAACCACTGATCCTTTTACTCTCTCCATAGTTTTGCCTTTTCCAGAACATCATGTAGTCAGAATCGCGTGGTGTTTTGCCTTCCCAGACTGGTTTCTTTCATATGGCAATCTTAATCTAGGCTCCCTCTGTGTCTTTCCATGGCTTGACAGCTCACTTCTTTACAGCCCTGAATGATATTCCAGTATCTGGATGAAGCCACAGTTTATGTATCCCTGCCCCCACTGAAGGACATCCTGATTACTCCCAAGTTTCGGCAATTATGAATACAGCTGCTATAAACATCTACACATAAGTTTTTGCATGGACGTAAGTTTTCAAGTTCTTTGGGTAAATGCCTAAAGAGTACTGTTGCTGGATGTATGGTAAGATTATGTTTAGTTCTGTAAGAAGCAGCCCGTCTTCCAAAGCGGCAGTGTCATTTTGCATTCCCGCCACAGTGAGGGCTCCTGTCACTCCTCATGCTCTCCAGCGTCTGGTGTCGGGGATTTAGATTTTGCTCATTCTAACAGGTGTGTGGTTGTAGCTCATTGTTACAAACATCACTTTTTTAGAAAGCATCTCAACAGATTATTGGTACGTTTTTAAAAGGTCCCAATCTTCCCACAAATCTGAACATGATGACTTATCATAGACCCTAAACAATGGGTTTCACTTTTAAAAAGCATTTTATGAGAGAACTGCTGAAGTCTCACCCTATGTTCCGTGGACATTTAGAGGTGCCTTTGCCCTTATGTTCTGGGACTCGACTAAAAGAGTAGCCATCTGAAGGGCTAAAAAACACTTTAATATGAAGTTGCTTAAGAGCTAAGCAGATGCCCTCATATCCTGGGGAACCAATATGACCTATCCCAAGAGCTTTGGGTATGAATCTGGTCCTATTTCCTTTTTTCTAATTAATGACTTGAATACTACCTCCCCCCGACCCTTCTTCAAACTCTATTGTTACAAAGTTTAGTGTCTTGCTTTTGATTTTTTCAAAAAGCCTAGGGTCTTACTTAGTCCTGCTTTTAAAATACCAGATGCAGAGAGACCTGGAGAGTCAGTCCTCTATTGCTCTTGCCTGTCTTCGCCACCAGGTGGCGCTGTGGAAGAGCAGTCCTGCACAGCCCCGCTGAGGGGAGGCAGTTACTCTTCTGTATTCAGGTCACTGTGGTCACGTTCTGCTCTCAGGCTCCAGAGTCGGCTCCCTTGGTTCATGTGCAGTTCCTATTCCCCCAAATGAGACCCTGAACAGGAGCAGCATGACCAGCTTCTGGGTGTTGAACCTGATTCATCCACCACCCTAGACACCCATGTTTTTCCTGCTAAGCATGATGGACTGAATGTTTTGTCCCCATTCCCTACCACCACCCTTTCCACCCCAAATCATACATTGAAGTCCTAAACCCCAGTATGATTATACTTGCAGATAGGGCCTTTGCAGAAGTGACTAAGGTTGGTAGGGTCCTGATCTGATAGGATTAGGGCCCTTCCAGGAGGAGATACCAGAGAACCGGATCTCTGTCTTCCTCAATGAGGCACATGAGAGGGGGCAGGGAGAAGCCAGCCATGTGCAAGCTGAACTTCCGGTCTCCGGGACCATGAGAAAGTAAATCGCTGTTGTTGAAGCCCCGGGAGTGTGGTAACTTGTGATGGCGGCCAGAGCGGACTGACATGCAGAGTGTCTCACTGTGTGTTGCGGGGAACGGCCCCGTGGAGCTCCCCATGTCCATTCTTGTCAACATCCTGTGATCAGGGGCACCCCCGTCTTACCTGCCAGAGCTGCTTGGGCGGGGAAGTCTGGCACACTGAGTCCCCAGGCCACAGTCCAGCAGTACGGGAAAGCGGGGAGCATGGGGTCCAGATGGGCATGTCTTTGGCCCTTGCCCTGGGGAAGAAGCACGGTCAGAGGTGGAGCATAGCAGGGCCATCTGGAACGTGGGGCCCAGGCTAATGCCAGGCTGTCTGGGCTGGATCCTGGGTCCACCACCCACTAATTGTGAGCCTGGGGGCAAGTTCTTTGTTCTCTTTGTGCTTCATTTTTCTCACCTGGAAAATGGATGGGGGAGGAGGAGTAGTAATAGGGCTAACCTCATAAAATTGTCGTGAGGATTAAATGAGACAATGGTGCAAAGAGTGTAAACTAATGCCCGACACATGGTAGCTATTACTTAAAACACACACACACACACACACACACACACACACACACACATACAAACCCCAGTCCCTCTGAGAGTTCTTAAAGCCATCCCCTTGCACATGAGGTCCCTGCAGTGGTCCCTGCAGACTCTACTGGAGATTTGGTATGTGGGCCAGAGGCCTGGGGTTACATCGTGTTCTCCACAGTAAAAACCCTACAGGTCCTTCTCTCATGTTCTCTTTGGTCATCCTGCCGGCAGGCTGTCTGTCTCTGGCCCTTCACCCTGGTGGTCCCCAGCCTTCCCATTCTTCTTATCTATTCCTGACTCCCTTTCCTCCTGGGGTCAGACACCTTCCTTTCCTAGTCTCCTTGTCCCTGTGCTATTCAGTCATATCCTTGTTCGTTTGTACACGAGCTAAGGGTCTCACCTTCCATCCCACTTATTCTGTCAAAATATTTCTTTCAGAGAAATAAAATGTCCTCCCTGGTGGATCCTGGCGGAGGACGTCTTCTCCAGCTTGCCAAGTGCAGAGCTGGAGGCAGGGCCATGGTGTGCTTGGGAGCCCTGCTACCCTGTTTCATTTCTGCATCTGTAGCTCTCACTGAAAAATGAGTTCCCCGAAGATAGGGGTGATGCCTTATTCATGATGCGAGGGCCCAGCTCGGGGGCATGGGTGACAGGCACATAGAGTGAAGGTGTGCCACCTTTGGTCTCTGCTGTATCCCTCAACAAGACCTTCCGGGCCCTTCCTCTGCTCTCACAAGGGCAGGGTTCCCCACACCCTGACATGCTCTGAGCTCCAGGCTCCCTCCTGGGAATAGTGCTGTTGTTCTAGCACCCACTAGTCATTTCCACTTTTATCTTTGCCCTTGGCCTTCTGAGAAGCTTGCTCTGAGCTTTTCCCTAGCAACACAGGACACTTGCAGCTTTGGCATTTAAAATTACCCCCTTCAGGTCATCTTGCCTTAGAAAGAAAGCAAGGAGATTCAAGTGCCAAGGCTAATTGGAGACCCCCTCCCTCGCCAATGTTATAGACCGAGGTCTGATGTCAATCTTTTCTATAAAACCAAATAGAAATGAAGAGTTTATGTACATGTTTCCACCCACAAGCAACCAAGACATAATACTTAATATCAGGTTGGTGAGATACTAGCTTAGTAAATGCATACTTTTAAAGGTACACACAACTGTGACTTATTCCAAAAATAAATTGAGATAGCTATAGAATTATAAATTCACATATATATTATTTATTTGTTTATTATTATATTTTTTAATAAACACTTATTTGGTTGGGGGGGCGCATGGGTGGCTCAGTAGGTTAGGCGTCTGACTGTTAATTTCAGCTCATGTCATGATCTCAGGGTCGTGAGATCCAGCCCTGTGTTGGGCTGCATGTTCAATGGGCAATCTGCTTGAGATTTCTTCCCTCTTCAACTTCTGCCCTTTCCCCTATCCTCTCTTAAAAAAACAAACAAAAACACTTACTTGGAACCCATTCTGTGCCAGGAAATGTTCTAAGAAGGCTACAAATGCAGACTCTACTGTTTGAGGCAGGACTTTTAGAATCCCCATTTTACAGATGAGAAAACTGAGGGCAGAAGAATGAAGTAACTGGTAAGGGGCAGCCAGGAATTCAGGCAGTGTGGCATCAGGGTCTGTGCATTTAGCATCTACACTGTTCTAGAGCTTCAAGGAGGCCAGGAAGTCATCTGTTTGTTTCCCTGTGTGTCCATTCATTGAGCGGACTCACCATGAGCCCCACGGCTGTGCCAGGTCCACCTGGGGTGCTGGCCACACCAGAGGGACAGCCATCCCGTGGGCCTCATGACACCGAGGGGTGAGTGTGGCGTCAGGACCCCCGCCCCAGGAACTCACTCAGCCTCCCCTTAGGGTGTGAGCCTCAACTCACCACTTACCTGTAGTCTGTTTCTTCATCCATAACATGAGTGTCAGACCCCCAGCCTTCTTGGGTAGCTTTGAGAGTGGGATGAATTGGTGCTTGTGAAGGGGTTTGCAGAGTACTGACGGGCACCTGCTCAACCCACCTCTTCCTTTGGAGAGACATCACCCAGTGGCCTCTGGTCTCTGTGTCCATGTGGAGAGTCATTCAACAGACATGCCTCATTTGTTTGGGGGCGTTGGAGTGTGTGCTCGGTGCTGTGAGAGCAGGGTGAGGTTGTCCCTCGTGGAGCAGGGGTGAAAGGGGAGGTGTGGATTCTGCTTCCGTTGACTTTCGGCAGCTCTGTGATGCGGAGCTAGCCGGTTTACTGCGAGGTGGCTTCTTGATCGGGGATGGCGCCGGTCACACGGGAACGGTGAGGGGCTCACCCGAGCTGGGTGTGTAAGGCCCTGGGTGTGCACTGCTGCTGGTCCTGCTGTGTGGTCCGCAGGTGCTCCCCGTGGGGAGGGCACACAGCTCAGTTAGAAGGAAGACCCCGGGCCAGGGGTGGCCAGGCCCCACAGAGGATGGAAGGGACAGAAATCAGGGACATCACCTGGACGCCGTCCGGCTTTCTGCCCCTCACTTGCCACTCTGCCTGGCCAGGGATCTTTCGTGGCCCCCCTTGCCCTTGGCTTTGGTGGTTATTTGCATCCTCCTGGGCTGCCACCCTCCAACTGACTTCCTGCAAGGCCGGGGGCCTTCGGGGATGCCAGGGAGCGGGTGTTTGTTTACAAGGCCTCTGTTTATAGCAAATGACACCGATGAGACGGGTGCTGTGGGTGGGCTGGGGAGCTGCCCCACAAAGACAGCTTTCAGGCCACACTTGGCTGGAAATTTGGGGACAAAAGCTGGGTGAGATAGAAGGCAGGGTCGGCTCAGATGGGTTCAGGTGGAGAGGGAAGCTGGCAGGTAGCCACGATGTTTTAGGCCCTTAGTACATGCTAGACTCTACTAAGGGACTCACGTGCATTGTCCCAGCTGTTTGGTTCAGAGAGAGGCTGAGAAGCCACCCTCTGGGAAATGAATACCAGCAGTTTCCATTTAAAGATTATCTGTGGTCCTCAAAGCTGTGTTCTCAATAAGGAGACTGAGGTTCCGAGGGGACCAGTGATTGCTTGTGATCACGCAAGTAGGAAGTGACAGAGCTGGGGCACATCACCCAAGGAGCCTGACTGTCCCACCAGGGAGGTATCTTCTGACAGACACTTTGCCCCTAGAAAAAGTCATGGTGTGCCCCTCCTGACCTTCTTGCAGGCCGTCTCCCTGGCTCCCTCTTCCAGCATGCTGCATGGGGTATGTCTGAGCAGGACAGAGGTCTGGCCTGCATCTCTGCCCTCAGCTCAGCCATCTCTCCAGCTCCATGACAACTGATTCTAGGTCACTCAGCTATGGAGGGGTCCATGTGGTGGACTAACCAGGTGGGTTTCACTTCAGAGCTCGGACAGTGGCTGCTGCCTCCTACATCCTGCAGACCCTCAGATTCTGAGAGCCTTTCCATTCCCTTCCTTGTGCCCATCTTACCCTCTGTGGCAGGTAAGCCTCCTTCTGACCCCCTTTCCCCTCAGATCTGCTTTCTCTCCTGCGCACCCCTGCCCTGTCCACGCCCCACCATTTTCAGCTCTCTCTCCTGTTCCCGGGTCTTTTGGAGCCTTCTTGCAAAATAAAGCCCATGCCTTGAGCTGGACTTCTGGAACCTCCTGCAGGAGACAAGCCCTGACTCTGGGTCTGCTGCCCACAGGCCAGTGGGACAACTTGAGCCAGGTGGCTTCACAGTCCAGGGCCTCAGTTTCTCTATCTAAAAAATGGAGGGATGATGGCTGCTTGGCATTCTGGGGTGTTTCATGGTTGAAGGAATCATCTACCACTTTTGCTGCTCTGGCAGCCATTTCTAGGGGCAACAGCAATATTTAATGAGCACTTACTGTGTGCTCCACGTGGCAGGGGCTCTGAGGCACCATCTCATTCTGTAAATGACGGAATGAGACAGGCTGAGTGGCATGGGTATTTCTGAGCTTCCTGTTCTCGCACTTTCCTCTCCCTTTTCCCCTTCCTCTCCTGTCCCTCTTCTGTTCCCACAGAGCTGGGCCATGAGAGGACTGCCATACCTCAGAGCCCACGGAATAAGAGAAGCTGCCAGATAAGAGGTAGAAGTTGAGGTGACTCTGTTCCTCGAGGATGTGGCTGTATCACTCCGCATGGATGGACGGGCCCCAAGGCCATGGCCAGTTTCACAGCAGAGCACTTGAAAACCACCCCAAGACAGCTGCTGAAAACTCTTTCTTTTTTTCTTTTGAGAGAGAGAGAGAGAGAGAGCGCACACAGGGCAGAGGGAGAGAGAGAGAGAGAAACTCTCAAGAAGACTTGTTGCTGAGCACGGATCCCAGCATAGGGCTTGATCCCATGACCCTGAGATCATGCCTGAGCCAAAATCAAAAGTCAGGCACCTAACCACTGAGCTATGCAGGTGCCCCCTCACCTTCTCTTTCTGGTTCTTACAACAACCCCTGACAGATCTGTAGAAGGTCTGCCCCTGCCTCACCTCCCTTCATTCCACCCTGGGGCTGATCCCGTGATGGACACCCCACGCACCAGTGGAACGAGTACTGTAGGAACTGGTCAAATTCCAGGGCCCCATTGGGGCCATAGGGATAGTATGGCATCACCAGTGTCCACTCACAGGCCTGGTGCCCTTGGTCATCACCTTTCTCTGTCCATCCATGAGATCACAGTGGCACACAGTTGGGTCTGCTCCCTCACAGAAGAGCAGGCCTGGGCATCTTTTTCCTCTTTCTTTTCTGCTAAGGAGGCAAGCATGGAGAGCAAGGCCCAGAAGAGTCCTTTCCATTTCTTATGTTGTCTCTCCCTCCTCATGGCCACCCAGCATGAGACTCCTCTGATCTGACTTGTCCTGGGTTCAGTTAGGTTGCACTCCGGGCCTGGGGCCAGCATGCCTCTCTTGCTGCCCTTGCTTGCGTGACAAGTTCCGGGAGTAGGCTTTGGGCATGGGGAAAGAGGCAAAGCTGGCTTTCTTAAAGCCCATTTTGGTTCAAGACCAAGTCATCTCGGAGCTGGCCGGGGCCAACAGCCCCTGATCTGGTCCAGCTTGTCTTCCTGGAGTTCTGTGTCGTGGCTCTGACCGCAGGCTCTGTGGTAGTCAAGGACCATCTTACTGACGTCGACTGTGCAAACACGTTCTTTCAGGGGGGCGGGAGGCTGGGCCACGGAAGGATAGAAGTGGTCGTGGGTCTCCAGGTCAGATGGGACTGGTTTACAGCTGCAAACCACAGAGTGTTCTCAGCACAGACTTAACGAGGGGAAGTGGAATGATGTTTTATGATGCTCCTTTTATGGGGGTTTTATCCAATAATGTTCACTGTGTTTCCATCCACCCTGGCGCTAGTGTTTATGAGGAGACGTGTGTTGGGCATGGAATTAATAAGATCCCAGCCTATTAAAAACTTGTGGGCTATAAATAAATTTTTGTTGGTTTCCACAGCTCGTGCAAATGGCGGTGTGGCCCTTCACCCAGCCTGGTGGGTGTGTGGGAGGGGTCTCGCTGGGGGTATGAAGAGTTGGTTCTGAGCAGGCATGAGAAAGACACGTGGCCTGCTGCCCGAGGGGCTGACACCAGCCACAGCAAGACAGAAAATGCAGATTGGGGGTGGGGGCAGGGTGGGGAGTGGAGACAACAAGATAACGTGAACAAAGAGAATACAGAGGGCTGGCTTGACCCCCAAACCTGCTCACTCTCTCTGTGATCCCGCACTGCCTGGGAGATAACCCCAGTTTCCTCTTCTAGCTAAGCTTGGAGGCAGCCGAGCCCCCTGCCAGACAGTCATGTGGTGAAGATTCACTGTGTCAGCCATTCTGTCTCTTCATTGTCACCACCTCGTGGTGACTGTCACCACCCCTGGGCAGTTCCCTCTAAGGAAGGACTTGTCTGTTCATAACCTCCTGCCCTATAGGCAGGGCTTGTGTCAGGGCTGTGTTGGGGGTGACGGGAGGTGGTTCTGTGGAGAGATGACCGATCCGGTGTAAATGTATGGAGGATAGTGGGGGAGGCTAGAGAAGGAATGACAATTAAGGGAAGGGAAGGAACTAGAATGTACCCCAGGAGGGCCTGGGAGCAGGAGCACATCCGGCGCTCAGTGTGGCTTTTTAAATACCAGACAAGGGGATCAAAGCTTCCTGGAGAAATGGCAGATTCCAGGGCTGGAGCCGGAAAAGCTGGAGGTAAGCCTCTTAGACCACCTCCTCGTGTCAGAAAGTAAGGAGGTGCTCAAGGACAGACAGACGGATGTCACAGGATACAAAAGCCAGCCTGAACGGCTGCCCACCAGCCAGATCTGTGGAAGGAACAATGGAATTACAAAATGCCCAGTTGTCCATGGTCAAGAGTGATACTTGGTTCAGCAGGGCTAAGTCAGGGGGAAGGAATGTTGGATGGAGAGTGGGATATGTATAAAATCTCAGATTCCCTCCCCACAAAATACTAATTTATTACAAATAGACAAAAGAGGGATGTGACTGACACTACTTTAATCAGGTGATCAAAGTTAACATCAGCCACTGAGGGACAGATCTAACTCACGCACCCCATAGGATGCTGTGACCGAATGCTTCATCACTTCTGGGATGTTCCTAGCAAAGATGCGGATTAAACACTCATCATGAGGGATACTCACAGGAACCCAGTTTAAGAGCTGTTCTGCAACAGATCTGGCCTATTAAAGAGGGACCGTTCCAGATTAAAGGAGACCAAAGAGACGCGACCACTGAATGCACGGCGTGATTCTGCATGAGTCCACTGCACAGAACGCAATGGGGACCCCCCAGCAGAGCTGAGAAGAGGTCTGAGGATGAGGTGGTAGTCCTTGGTGAGGAACAAGCCAGTCGCAGAGTGCAAATACATATGGCTCCACCTCGATGGGGTGCCTGGAGTCCTCAAAGTCACAGAGATGGCAAGTCGAATGGTGGCTCCGGAGGGGGATGGTGAGTGGTGGTAATGGGGACAGAGTTTGAGTTTGGGAAGATGTCAAAGTTCTGGAGCTGGACGGTGGCAACGGTTGAATAACAACGTGAATGTACTTCATGCTACACTTAAAAATGGTCCAGACAGCAAATTTTATGTATATTTTGGTGTAATAAAAAAATGGGGAGCAATGGTGTGGCATTGGAGATGAACAGAGTAGGGCTGGACTCTCCGCTCTGACTCTTATCACTGGATGGCCTCAGGTGAGTGCTTGTTTCTTTCATTGTCAGTGGGGACAATGACACCGTCTTCCCGCAGGGACACCCTTTAATGGAGTGGCTGTAGTGGCCTGCACGTGGCCAGCACTCTGAGCAGGCTGCCTCCTCTTATCTGATCGTTGCTCACCGAGGACTCTGAAGCTGCCGAGTGGCTGCCATTTGCCCAGCGCTCCCAGCCCCAGCCCACCCCAGGACCTGCTGGCCGCTCAGGGCTCCTGCGCCCACGATCATCTTCTCTCCAGGAACTTCTCCTCGGAGCAGTTGGAGAGGTAGAGCGCGTCCCAGCTAAGGACAGGTATAGGAGCTGGCATGCTCCCGTCCCCACGAGCCATCTCTGGAGGCGTGAGTATGGATCCAGTTCTGTGATGGTTGCTGCTGGGAGGTGGGAGGGACGCTGGCGGGGACCTTCTCCCTGCGAAACTGATTCATGCCCTTGGAATGTCTCCCCACATACAAGCATTGTCTATGTAAATAAAATAAATACACACACAACTCCATCCTTACCGAAGAGGTGCCAGAGAGGGGCCCCCATTCCCTCCTCCATGTCCTCAGTGCTCTGCCATCTGGCAGTAGCCCCAGCTTTCCAGCTGAAACTTGTGGCCCTTGTTGATGAATTCAATGGATTTCTCCCTTTGCCTCCCTCTTCCTGTCAGCTCTGTGGCATTTCTGAACTCAGAGAATCTAGTGACATATATTCGCGAGTTGAGGGGGGGCCATGTCTTTCATGGCCACGGTGAAGGACATTGCCTGACATAGTTGTAAAGTGTGCAAAAGAGATTTTTTTTTTGGAATGAACAAATCATTAAGCAAATGAACAAAATATTTTAAAAATGTAATGCCTAGTCTTGATGCAAAAGTGAGCTCAAATATCATGGCACTGATGAGCTCACAAAATCATTTTGATGTGCAGATAGCCAGAAATAAAGGAAAAAGCCATCCGTTTTTGTTTTTTTTTTTTTAATTTTATTTATTTGACAGAGAGAAACACAGCCAGAGAGGGAACACAAGCAGGGGGAGCGAGAGAGGGAGAAACAGGCTTCCCGCCTAGCAGGGAGCCTGATGTTGGACTTGATCCCGGGTCTCCGGGATCATGACCTGAGCCAAAGGCAGTCACTTAACCAACTGAGCCACCCAGGCACCCCGCCATCCGTGTTTTAATAAAGCAGCCCTGGTGGGGGATCACGTTATTGTGTTGTAAAACATTACCAATGCAAAAAACAGGTAAACATGGATCGGTATACAGGCGCTCTCAGTATGATTCCTTATAATTGTGAATTAAATTATTACAAAATAAAGAGCTTGGTTTAGGTAATGTAGTAAGTACAGGCCCGATCTGTCAGATGAAGACACATTTGTCAATCGAGAGATCATTCATGGACAAGTCAATCAGATGGCGTTAGAAGGCTGGTCAGGGCATTTTTTTAGTTGCAAGCTGCAAAAAATACAAATCGATCAACTTTCGTAGAAGTAGTATGCCCTGGGCAGCAGCAGCTCGGGGGCAGGTCATGTACCTAATGAGCTTGTGGCTCTAAGGGGAGAGGTGGGGATATGGATTTTTAATAGCATCCTATGGTTGACGTGGCCTGCCTGTGGCAAGGGCTTCCCAGAAAGAGATGAGATCAGAGCGAATGTAGAAAACGATTATGTGACAAAGGCCAGCAGGTCCCGGTTAGGTAAGGATGTGATGTGCTGGGGGGACAGACTGGCTCAGGGAATAAAGTGTAAGGCTCAGCTTTTGCACAGAAGCCCCGTAGACTCAAAGCTTCCATCAAGAGAGAGCTATGAGAGCAGAGGAATACGACAGATTGGTAAATCGAGTTCCCCCCAAAATTATGAGTGTGGCTTCTGGTCCATGTTGCTGGTTAGAACCTGTCTGGTAAAGCTCCTACTACGTTTATAAGATAGCCATTCTGACCCAAACCTCCATGATCCCCAGGCTCCAAAAGTCTCCGCTCCAAACTTAAAAGGATCCTTGGGGCTCTGGTTGCCTGGAGCAGGATAGGGATTGGGAAAGCTGGCCAGCCTCTCAGTTCCGACTCCCCCAGAGTGTGGTGTGTCAGCGTGCATCGGGAAACCTCGTGGCGGTGGGAGAACCTCCCAGAGGGTGGCGCCAGAGGCCACAGAGAGCCGCGGGCTGGGCCAGCGGGCAAGGGACACCGGCCACGCTCCGCTCTGTGGCTTCACAGCAGAATGGCAGTATTTTTCAGTCTTCCCCTTCCTAGTTAATCCTCGGGAAGGGGGGGTATTAGGCGGGTGACTTCACTCTTAGTTCTGAGGTCTGAGGAGGAGTCTAAGCAGACACCTCCTGGGCGTCGGTCCAGCTGGCTGAGGCCACTAGATGGTCCTTTGAGATAATCTGTGGAGCAGGGTCAGGATCTCTGTGGGAAGACACCGTCTATTCAGTGGGCGAGAAGGCACACTGAGGTAGCCTTCCAGGACTCAGCCACATTGGGTTGTCCGCCCCTTCTGGGCACGTGTGTGCACCCCTCGGTGCCTAGCTGTCGTCAGTGGGCTGCGAGGGAAAGCCACGGGATCACTTGCAGGCCGAATCATTCATCTTTCCTGTGAGAACTTCCATGGTTCTCTTCCTCTGCTGTGCTGTTATGGAGGAGGTCTTGGGTTAAGACTTTTAAGTCTAAAAGCTTGAAGCAGCCAGGATGCCAAATGTCACCTTGAAGGCGACTTGCCCTGGAGCGCTGCCCAAATCACAGCCATTTTGTGTAAGTGAGAAACTTGGCGTGTGAGGCTGATGAGATCTGGGTGTTTCTTTGTTCACGTACTGTAGCAAAAACAGGATCTATTGTCACTCATGCTGCCCAGAGCCCAAGAGGCAGAGTCTGGACTCAGATTTTGAGCCTTGAACCAGCACAGTGTACGAGCTCATAGGATAGCTGTGAGGACGGCCATTGTTAATGACTCCGGGCCAGGCTGAGGCTGGCAAAGTTCTCCCGCCTGCCTTCAGAGTCACCTCCATGGAGACCAACCGAGTGCTGCTCCCTTAGGAGTGCGGAGTAAGCTTTGCCACATTCAGTGCACCCTGAGCACTGTTTGACTTCTGCCATATCTAAACTCTTGCTCTGGTAGGAGGTGGAAATGTTTCTCTCTGCCCTTTGAGTACTTGGCTGAGACCCCCTGTGATAAAACACAGGTTAACAAAAGAAAAATGGAAGTCTTCGCATGTATACCTCATGTTGCCATGGAGACACCCAGGGAAAAAGAAGTAACTCCCTGAGGTGGCTTAGAATTTAAGATTAAACAGGGAAGGAAGAAGGGGTAGGGAGGCCTCTTAGAGGAGAGTCAGTGATTTTTGGGAAAGATGAATGGGCATTTAGAAGAAGGGATGGCAAGTGTAGTTTGTGATGAAGTTTGTCGGGGTGCACAGTTGACTTCTAGTCTCTTCTCTTGTGACAGTCCTCCCTGGTTGATGCACTTCCTGGGAGGGGGGTCTTTGATAACTGTGTTCCTTTTGGGGTATCTGCCTTTAGGCAGGTAAAAGGAATTCAGTGAAAGCCTCTCCCCATATTTGTTTTCCAAGTGTCTGCAGCTCTAAGTAGTCCACATATCAAAGAGGCAAAGTTTGGGGGATAGCATGTCCTGAACTCCTGTGGTCATGTTTTGGGGTGCATATTCTGCTCCCCTTCACGCTCTCGTTTACAAAACTTTAGGCTTCATATGTTGACTAGGCTACACAGACAAGCCCTCTTCTGGCTTCCGCCCTGGCAAGACCTGCACTCAGGGTGAGTCTGAGGGGCCTCTGAGCATACCATGTGCTGGTTCTCTTAGTCTGCATCCTAGCTGTACCCTGAGCCCACCTCTAGGTGCCATGTTCGGTGACCTTCCCTCATCCTTGGATAGATTCAGTCTGAATGGCCAGAGAGGTCAGGGAACTTCAGACTCCGTTCTAAGCTTGAAAATTCTGGAACCCAACTCAGGTAGCTGAAAATTTAGTCTCCATGAAAATCAGTCTAGAAGATCTGGTCCTCTAGCTGGAGATGTTTTGAATAATCTTAATCACAGGATGATGACACTCTAGGGCAAGTATCCCCAACATCCTCAGGGGCCAGCAGGGGGTTGGAAATGAGAGAAGCCAGCCAGTGGCATCTGCATGTCCCACAGGCTTTCTAAAGTGGGAGAGTGCTACAGAGTTCCGGTGGATTATTATCCAGTGGAAATATAAACACATTGCCAAACCTTGACATTTTAGGAACCAGAAAGAGAGCTCTAGATGGAATTCTCCCCATTCTGAAATACTGGTAATTGAAAACAGCAGACAACATTACAACTCCATGGCCAATAGAACATGCCTGGAGGGCAGAGTCGGTTTGCAAACTGCCCTGAGACATTTAAGTGAGGGGCACTCGCTCTAGGTATGCGTCTAGATGTAGCAAGAGGTCAAGCTGACTTGATTTTGGCAGGTAAAAGGAATTCAGTGAAAGCCTCTCCCCATATTTGATTTTGGCCTATATTTGGAATGAAGGGTGGACCCCGAAGGACTGACAAGTTGGACTTGTTAAGTATAAGGAGCCAGAGTAGCAAGGGGGTGTGGTGGGGAGGGCAGCATGAGCTTTGAATTCAGAGGCTTGGGTTCAGACCTTGCTCCCCTACCTAATTGTTGTATAGTTAGGTACATTGCTTCACCTGAGTCTAGGCTACCTCATCCACAGAAAATAATTAAATTTATGAGAATTAAATTTATGTATAAGAAAATAATAGCCACCTCGTCGGTGCCTAGTTCATCTATTTCCTTTCAAAGGTTCCAGAGTGAGGAAGAGATTTGATAAAAGCAGTGTTTATGGAAGGATGGCCAAATGGCAGTTTGGACACTGGGGACAGAAAGACTGGCGAGGTCTCGGCAGTGTAACCAATTTGAGAGGACGAGTAATCACTACCATGTGGCCTCGGAGCCAGGCCCATCCGTAGTGACAAGACCATAAAAGTTGACCTGGCTGCTCCACGGGGAAGGTGACAGGCACGGTGTGATACGTAGTGCCAACAAAACCTTGGCCGTGCCAGCAGTCCTGCCCGCTTCCCACCCTGTCCTCAGTCTCCCAAGGGCAGCCAGGAGGGGCAGGGCCTGGCCCCGTCAGGGCTCATCCTGATGGTTTTCAAACCCAGAACTCATTGCCAGCCTCAGGGCCACGCCAGACCCTGACCTTTGCTGGGTCCCCACACACATCGATCCTCTATCTTGAAGAGTCTCTGCAGAGTTCACTCCAGTGTTCTGAGCAGCTTAGCAAACTCTTCTTCAGAAGGCACTTTCTTTTGAAAGCTGAGGAGGTGTAAGTCACATGCAGGCATTTCTACGTTAAAATGCCCCAAAGCAAAGTCCTTGTAAGGATTTAAAAAACAAAACAACTTGGTGGTCTGGCCCCTCAGGAGCTGTTGGAAGAGAGGTGTTTACACACTAATCATAATGAAACTGCCTGTCAACACCAACTTCCCAAAAACGTTCCTTAAAGGGAAAATCATTTTTCACATGCAGAGAATCACCTGGAGGGCTTGCTGGGCCCCTCCAGGAGGCTCGGAATCTGATCTGGGGTAGGGGATGCATTTCTAGCAAGTTCCAGGGTGATGCTGCTGCTGCTGGTTGGGGACTCTGCCTTCAGCAGCACTGCTGTAATGGGTCTCTTAGTACTGTACTTCATTCACAGGGCCAGAGAGCGATTCAGAATGCATGGGAACCTATTTCCCCTCGATGAGTAAATAGAAGCTGAGGGTACATGGCAGAAACAGGGTAAACCAATGCCAGAACATCTGACATAAGGGTCACAGACTTCACTATAAGGCCAGAAATGGTAAAAGTGGAGGCGGTTCATTTTAACAGGCAACCAGCTAAATAGGTTACAATTATTAGATGAAAATATCCAGTGACAGATTCAACTGAGAACCAAACTCTTGGAGATAAGCTTTGATATCACTCAAGGCTTGCAGTACAAAGTGTTTGCCAGGGGCCGGTGGCACGAGCACCCCCCAGGGCATGAGCCGTCTGCTCTGATCCCACCCTAGAACTTCTGGGTCAGAACATGCACCTTTCCAAGACAGCCGGGTGATGCTGCTGCTGCACACTCAGGTTAGAGAAACACGGAGAGATGGTTCTGCCCTCACAACTAGGGAGCGGCAGCAGGCCTGGTCCAGGGGAGAAGAGGGACTGCCTGCGCACTTCCAGGGCTACCCGCTAGCTTCAGGGGGTGGGCCGCGCCTAGTTCTGCTCAGGTGTGGGTGGGGAAGAGCAGGCGGAGGATCAAGGTTACCCTTCACAGGGTCACGGGCCTGGAGGCTACACTCAGTTGAGGCTTCAGGGTAAGAGTATCAAATCATTTTATTATAAAACTTAAGCTATTTCTTGATCATTTAACTTTTCTAAAAAACACAAACGTGAGAATAAAACACCCCCAAGACTCACTAGCCCTTGCAGGGTAGGCAGAAGCCCTGGACAGACAGCGGGCAGATGTTTTTCCTTCTACATGATACTTGCACATCCTCACGCACTCTATGGTCCTCCTGCAGGTAAAGGAAACCAAAGCTACAAGGTTCACGTACAAGAGGGTCATGACAACTTTAGAGCTAGTTGGTGCTAACGGCGCATACATTCTAGTTCACAAATAAGCACGAATTCCTACTCCCCGCTAGCCTTTACTGCCATTTCTTGAAACTGCATCTTTGGAACTGGTTATGTTCCTTCATTGTAGCTACAGCTCCTCTAGGGATCCCCGAGCACAAACCCTAAAATCCACAGTCTCCAAGTTCAAGTATAAAGGTTTGTTTCAGGACAATCCTAGACCGATGTAGTGTTTCTTTCTATCTCTGTAGTGTCTACTGGGTGTCATCCCCTTTGGCAGGCTGACCAGATGGCAGCACAGTGAGGGGACACAGATGGTCAACTCTGTTACTGTCCGTTCAATCTGGACACTGCCCCATAGTCAAGGCTGAATGCTGAAATCAGTGACGACCTCGGCCTGTCTTCATTCTGAAGTTGTACTCTTAAGTAATCAAATCCATTTCTTCATAGTTAATTCAACGGAGCTTCCAAAAGATGCCAGACATACTCTAAAAAGAGAGAATCAGATCAAGATGCTTTTTGGTAAGAGACTACACTTAATTTTATGTTCCTAAAGGAATTCACAATTAAACTAGAAAGACTGATAATGTTTTATACTCCATAATGGAATTATACTTCCCCCAGTAGAGGCCCAAATAGACAACCCCCCTCTTAAGGCAGTGCCCCACATTAGCTTTATGCTCTGGCTCTGTTCACTCACTGATGCCTTCTTATCAAAAATAATAAACATCTTAATGAATGTTACAAACAGAACAGCAAAGTGGAATGAGGAACAGGTTACTAACAATGGCTAGGTAAAAATCCACTGCTTACCTGTTGGTCACTGCTCACATTTACAAAAGCATTGCTTTGTGCATCTGTAGCTGACTTTTAAGATTAAATTAAATCCCAAATGTAGTAAGAAGGGCCATACACATAACAGAAGAATCCCATGGTAGCTGACAGTGGTAAAGTCTAATCTCTAAATACAAGAATATCCAGTAGGGCTTAAAGCAGACTGTGAGTCCCATTTAGGATGCCATTTTAGAATCCATTGTTTGGTTTTATATTCAAACTGCAAACCTAAGTTTAACTCATGTCTAGGCATGAGACTCATTTAATCAATTTCAGAAAAACAGAACTTTCATTTGAATTTTTCTGGTGCACAACAATCACCCCTGTTGTTTTCTAATGAAGCACCTATCCACAGCTTCAATGTTTAGCTCTGGTGGCAGAGAAGATCACACTAATACAGGAGAATGCTGCTCATTAGTTTTCAGTAAAAAGTGACTCCTGAATAGCAGGTGAAGGCTGTCCGCAGTAAACGCTTTTCTGAATATATAAAGAGCATGATCCCCAACAGTGGCTTACCCCTTTTCTTATATATCTATAAGCCAGAGATGAATGCTCCTGGACAAAAGACGGGATACTGGACCTTAGGAAGCATCCTGGGAGGGAGCTGGGGGGTCTTGGCTCTCAGGCTCTGGAGGGGGCGCTGGCATGGCTTCTTTTTTCTTGGCCGCCAGGAACTCATGAATCGCTCTTTCTATCTGTGGTCTGAAGATGTGGTTGAGTTTGGGATCCACCACTTGAGAAATGATTCTGTCCACTCCAGCTTCCAACATCCCTGACCTTGTGAAGACAAACAGACCACTCTTTGAAGGTCCGTGCACCCCTGCCCCAGCCACCCGTCTGCACCACACATATTGTACCTGCAGTACAATAGCAAACTGGAAAACGACACTAGTAAGATCCAAATCCTACACTTTCACACAGGTAGCTGCACGCCACTGTGTGTGTTTGCACGGGTGGCACCGCGCCACTTTGCACGAGTGACATCAGGTAACTATCCCCGTGACGAAGATCTTACCTCGCCACCATAGCATCCCCGGGCACTACCACTTTCAGGTCACACTCAGCCCCTCCTCCCGCCCATACGCCCTAGGCAACCCCTAATCTTGTCTCCATCGCCGTCATTATTCGTTCACCAGTGTTACATGAACAGAATCAGCACCACGCATCTTTTTGATACCGGCTTTTTTCACTCAGCATAATTTCCTGATATTTCTATTTCTAAAGAAGTAGGCTTCACAGGGTTGTAGATACTCCGGAGAGTTCAGTGGATCAAGACCTGAACACGAGTGCTAGTAATAAGAGCAAAAAAAGATCATGGGTAGATTAGAAAAAAGTCAGATGCCATGACCCGCCTCCACTGCTGTGCCCAGCGACACTAAGAAGTCATTTGGATGAGCTAGCGGTAGCACCTTATTAACTAAGGGTCAGTTTATAACTGTGAAAGCCATGCTTAAAAAGACTCCATGCCTTCCTAAAAGTTGCCATTCACTTTAGACCTCCCGCCCGAGATCCAAACACTGATATCTAGGTATAAAACTCCCATATATGGGCCAGCCACACTGAAAACTTCAAGCAGCAGGGAATTATGTTTTGTAATTTGGAGTATCTTTCAATGCACCTGGTAGTGTTTACACAGGAGACCCAGGAGGCTGGATAAACTAGCAAGGATGTCAGCTGAGTCCTCTGCTTACTTGAACCTTAACTCTAATAAAGGGGTGGACTGCTGCAACTTGTGTATGGGATTTGCTGTCAAGTACCACCCACCTGGACCAAATAATAACGCACATCAGCTTTGCCTGTGATTACTGCCTTTCCACTCTTAATTCTAATTACTTACTGAACCACACTTTGCCTCAGACCATTTCGCAACTGGTTTTTGTTCATTGTAGGATTCCATTCCTGCTTGTCCAGGTGCGTTGACACGAAATTATCCACTTTCTGCCTCAGGTTTTGGTAAGCTGGCTGGAAAGTTAAAAAAAGAAGAGGCAAGGTAAGAAGTTATATGCAGCAAAATTTTAGAAGTTGGTCATTCAAAGATACGGCTTCTTTTTTTTTTTTTTTTTTTTTTAAGATTATTTATTTGACAGTGAGAAACACAGCCAGAGAGGGAACATAAACAGGGGGAGTGAGAGAGGGAGAAGCAGGCTTCCCGCCGAGCAGGGAGCCCGATGTGGGGCTCGATTCCGGGTCTCCGGGATCATGACCTGAGCCGAAGGCAGCCGCTTAACCAACTGAGCCACCCAGGTGCCTTGCCAAGGATACAGCTTCTACAGAAAGGTAGATGTTTCAAGTCTTTAAAGACACTTCCACCAGGACGATTAAATGGCCCTGCAGCGTAGTAGAGCATGAATTAATGAGCAACCAAGTGCTTACTTTACGGCGGGCAGGCAAAAGGCCAGATGCCTTATCATCCCATTTATTTTCCAAGTAATAGTACAGGGAGATTCTATTAACTCTCCTGCCCCCATTACAGAGATTAGAAGTTTATGCTTAGAAAAAGATAACAACTTGCCCACATGGCCAAGGTTAGGACTAGTCTGTTACTGAATCTAAGGAACTAGATTCTAGCTTGGCACCATCACTAACCGGCTGTCTGACTTTCAACAAATCACTGGCCTTTTAGTCTCAGTTACTTCCATTTGTAAACCTGAAATGTTACTCTTCCACTTGCAAGGTATTCTAAGCAATAAATAAGGGCTCAGGAAAGCCCACTGCATAAAATGAAGGGCCACCCGAACCTCAGCATGATGTGAGAATGGAGACTGAGGTCCAGGCCAAGAAAGACTGAAGGGAAGCACAGCTTAAGTCCAAAAATGGAGCATGAGGCCCTTATTGGCTTAGAGTTGGTTTTAGACCCAACTATGATCAGAAAAAAATTAGAAGAAACATGGTCAACACATGGAATACATATTCTCAGCCTCTAAGACCTTCTGGTACGATCAGCTGCTCTTCTTCAAACCAGGTATAATAGTGTGCATTGCTGTTAGGCATTACCCCTGCGCCCCTCTGCCTGGGCAGAGACTGCTTCTCTACCTCAAAGATGTTGAGTTTTAGCAACGCAACACGGTCTGGTCAATGGAGTGCTAGCAACAAGACGCCTTAAATGTGGCCATCCTTGGTCTGGCTTGGTTCTTGCTTGTACTCTGGTGGCCCTCTATGAGGGCATGTCCGGGGACCTAAGGTGAGTTTGTATGTAGCCAAGCTAAAACCCAAGCTGGGCCACCTGGACCATCCAGCAGAAGCCTACTTAGATTAGAACTTCTGCTCACCTGCAGCCCTATCAGCATGAGAATGAATGCGTATAAGTGACCATGATTTGCCTTATTATGCAGTGTCAACTGCGGCAAAAAAGTTTGCTAGCAGTCAGGTAAATGAAATTGCTAAAAGAATCAGCAGGCTTCAACTCTGTAGGTGGACTCTTCCAAAAGGCCAAGAGAACTGACTCACCAACACCCACGCACTATCTACCTAGCAGCGCCTCCTTCCTCTCCTCAGAAAGGTAGGACAAAGGGTGTTATGCTCATGTTCCCCGGGATTTTTGGAACAGAAATTGGGTCTCTTTCTAGAGGAAAAAGATGTAAGATCTAATCAAAATAGGATCAACCAAACGGATGACCGTACTCTGCAGTGACAATAAAATAGTTACTATAAAGAACCGAGATGAAAGAATCCTTGTGGAGCATCCCTGGTTCCAAATGCATCCCTACTCTTCTGAGTTTGCTCAATCAGTCCTTTCTTGGGGTGCCCAAGTCAACAGATTCACCCCTTTGCTTAAAGAAACTGGGATTAATTTGTCACTTGGAACTATGCATCCTGATACTAGACTTTGTACTATTCAAAATGTCATCCAGTTTGAAATGATAGTTACTACTGAAAAAGGACAAAGGACAGCAAATGTCACCACCAAACCTGAACAGATCTTGACAACACAGAATAATCCCTTCAGGTCTTGACGTGAAAGGATAGAATGTGCCTGCCATTAACATTTTATTGCATTACCTATCCCTCACTTGATTCACTTACTGGTTTGTTTTATTTATTTGTATTCTGGATGCTATGCAAAGTAAATTATAAACATGAGTACACTTTCCTCGAAATATTTCAGCAGTCTGAGAAGGGGTCTAAGAATATACATTTCTGACAAGTTCTCAGGTGATGTTAATGCTGCTGATTTAAGAGCCATACTGAGAACCATGGAGCTAGAGCAACTGTGCCTGAAAACACAGTTTCCAGAATTAAAATCACCCAATAACTAATGGAAGAAACATCTAAGGTGTTATGTGGGGAAGGCTCCAACTCTCCTTCCCCCAACGGCTTTACAATACTAATTTTCTTTTTTTCTTTCTTTTTAAAAATAACATGTGTGGGGACGCCTGGGTGGCTCAGTCGGTTAAGCAACTGCCTTCGGCTCAGGTAATGATCCAGGTCCTGGGATCAAGCCCTGTGTTGGGCTCCCTGCTCAGCAGAGAGCCCGCTTCTCCCTCTCCCTGCCACCCTGCCTACTTGTGCACGCTCTCTGTCCAATAAAGAAATGAAATGTTAAAAACAAACAAACATGCTTACTACATTGATTTAGCCACTCAAAACAGAACATAAGAGAAAATGAGTGGAGAACTTGTGATGGGAAGCTGAGAACACCCAGAGTCCTGGGAAAGGTGGAAGCTCAGCTGATACGTCTCTGAGACCCTTAAATAAGGAAAATTAAACATTAAATATTAAGCACTTCTAACACCATGTAGTATATATACCATCTGGTCTACATGTCAGTTTTCTACCCTAGGGTACAAGCTTTGAGGACTGGTAGGACTGACTTGTTCCTGTATCCACACAGCCCACATGCTGTAGGCCAATAAATGTTCAATGAAGAAATGGACAAGGTCTTTCCTTATCTTTGAGTTGTAATTTTAAGTTCACAATCTTCCTTTTAGGTAGGCAGATTTTCTCAGAGGAAAAAAAAAATCACTTTTCTAGAGGGGTTCAGTCAGTGACAGAGCCTCCTTAACCTACCAACCTCGTCTTGTTAGAAAAGCTAATGAAAAGGGAGAAGATGGAACATTCCAGTAACTACTGTATGTCTGACATTTAACACACCTGACTTCACTGAATCCCCATGACTGTGGAAAGTAACAAGAAATAGCGTTTTATTAGGGGATTGATCTATGGCATTAGGATCTAAAATTGGTGCCAAATCCCCTTTAATCCAGGCTGGAGTACAAGATAAGGGTTCTGCACCAGTGTACCTTAATTCAACTGGATACTCATGCCTGCAAATCACTTATTCAGAGAAAAGGAAGGAATAGCTACAACGTTCTGATGACTGCATTCAAACTATTCTTCCTTCCTTACCTGGCTTTCTCCGATATTCTTAACACACAGAGGTTTGTTACTGAAGGGCTTAAAGAAGTCTCAGCGCGGGAAAGATAGGATCTAGGCTCTGAAACCAGTACCGAATTCCCAAGTTCAGAGAAACGACTGGACTGTTACACAGCTAACAGTGATGGGATCGGAAGTCCAACCCACGTGTACAGCACTCAGAAACCTTTCTGTACTGCCTCAAGCGGCCTAATTCCCCATTGCTGAGATTTTTGAAAGTAGCTTTTGTTTTTCTCTCTGCTTTAGAAAAGCCAACCTGCAACCCTGCTGTCTTTGCACCCAGCCCGTTCCCCTCGATCCCTCGGCTACCTTGGTGTCCACGTCCGCCAGGCAGTCCCGGCGGAAGCTGTCAAACAAGCCCCGGCTCTTGAGCTGCTCGACGATGAGAGCGATGAGCTGTGGGTCGCCGGGAGGCAGTGAGGCCGGGTTGATGGGGCCGCCGCCCCCACCGGCCCCGGTCGCGCCAGTCGCTGACCCCGCCGAGGCCTGGCCGGCTCCGCTGCCGCCCACCGAGCCCGTGCCCCCGCCGCCGCCGTCGGCCATGGCTGTGCTCTGGGTCCACAAAGGAAACTGAACACGACTTCTCAGGGACAGCGGGCCTGGGTCATGTAGAGGTGGCAAAAGCGCCCAAGAAGGAGGCGGCGGGGGGAGAGGTGGAGGAGGAGAGCGAAGGGGCGGTGGCAGCGGCGGCGGAGGTCGGCTCTGATGCAGCGAAGGTGGCGGTGAGAGCGGTAGAAACGGCCCGCTCCATCCCGGGCGCTCTTCAGATGACGTCACAAACGGCCTTCGCATTGTGGGGCGGGAAGTTTTCGGCAGTCAGCTCCGTCTTTTTTTATAGGTAGAGGGCTGGCTGGCGGAAACTACAACTTCCCGCAGGCTCCGGCCCGCTAGGCGCCAGTTTGCAGGGGCAGTGTGGGAATTGTAGGCTGAGGCGCTCGTGATTGCTAGAGCCTGCGCAGGCATTTCTCGCCCAGTCACTGCAGCGTTCGCTCTGAATCAGCTGGTCCCAGCAAGTGCCCGATTATGGGAACCATATGTGGGACTGAGTAAAAGTGTAAATTAACAGGTTTGACCCTGAGATATTCGGTTTCAGTATTTCTCGGTCGGGGCCTAGGAGTCTGCTTTTAACGTGCACACCCACGCCCTTCTTGAACAATAGGAGCCCGGGGAATTTGGGCAACAGTGGACTAATCAAATTTATATTATGCCAAAATGTGTAGGTACTTTTTTCTCCTTCAGATTTCAATAGCAGTGCATACTTGTTTTTTTAAAAACTGGAAAATAACAACATTGTAACGAAGAAGATCAAAGTTTTCCTGAATTTCTTAATGTGTGTGGATTTGGTCCTAGATTAATAGAGTGTCAATATAATGGTAATAATAATAATAAAGTAATATCGAGTAATTGGAACGTGCCAGGCATGATGTTAAGCCCTTTACACCCACTACTTGACAAGAAACCGAAAAGCAGATACTGTTATTGCTGTTTTACAGATGCAAAAATGGAGACCATTTATTGCCCTGGTCACATAGCTAGAAGCTGAAGAGGAGGCTTTGAACTCAGGTTTTCTGAATACAAATCTTGTAGCGTTTAACCCAAGTTATGCTACCTCCTGAGATCTAGCGGACATCACACACTAGGTAAGGCTTTTTATCTTGATTTGTTTTTACTGGCTGTTCACCATGGGAACCCCATGGCTGCCACTATGGGCAATTAGGTCAGCTGCTTTTATTTCCTCATCTTATATAAGCAGTGGAGGAGATGTAAATAATAAATCCTCAATACTGTTGGTTACTGGGTAGAGACAGGATAGATTTGGGGTGCTCTCCATGTTAACACTTCCTACTCAAGAGACTTTAAATTAATCCTCAAACTAAACATTCAGGTTACTTTATACTTATCCTTTGAAATCCAGCTCAGTCTTTCTCAATTAATGACAAATGTTAATGTTGATGGCACTCTCTTAATAACTCACCATCCTTGAATTGACCCAATGCCTATTGTGACTGACTTCACACTTAACCACCTTTTGTCCCAGGAGAAGCCCAGTTCAGGCTGCCTAGGCCCCATATTTGTTCTCTTTCAAGCGCTCTGATCACTTTCACCAGCCTTTTCTCCATTTTGGCACGGTACACTTTACTGTCTTTCCTCAGGGAACACTTGTGACTTTCAGACTTAATCTGCCTTTGGTCTCACTGATCTAGACTCTCAGAGAAGACTCTCTTGTAGCAGTTATTATAATGAAAAGTGAAAAATTAATAGACTCATTAGCCACTTGTTTCACCTACTTGAGGGTAAGCTTTAGAGCTGGGACCACAACTTGTTGTTCATCACTGTGCCCCCTGCCTGTAGCACAAAACCTAGTTCAAAGCGAATGTGTAAGTTCCTGTCTGTTTCCAGTATTTTTAAGATAGGGTCAGAATATGTGTGTGTGTAGAGGGTGAGTATCACTTAAGCCACAACCTCTAGAAAAGTGAGAGGCAGTATAGCAGGAAATGTTGGATTAATTTATTGGTCTAATGAGAAAGTGATCCTGGAGACTGGCAATAGGTGGTTCCCGCTTTGGCAATCTCAGTGAAGGGACCCTTGGGTCCTGGTTGGTGTAATTCTGAACTGCGAGAAGATGCTGCACCATATATCCGTGACCTCATCTCTGGAATTGATATAAATGGGGTGGGGTGATCAAGCCTGCAGGTGGCTGATTATTCATCCAGACTTGCAATAGGAAGCCACCACTTATATTCAGAATGCGCTCATCCCCAGTCAAGGACTGTGTAATACACTAGGGGGCACCATTGCTCTGTTTATAATGCAGCACCTTTGGAAAAATCTACGGAGATTATTGTTTTTAACTTTGGCCCAGGTAGTCTCATTTTCAGGTATTCTTTAGGTAAAAATAATTGTTGAGTCTTTGTTTCAAAATTGCTCTCTAACAAGTTTACCAGTCCCAGTGAATTGGGCATTCTAGGTTTTGGAATATTTTATATCAAAGATTGCATGGAAGAGTGGAAACTCCATTAAGCCCAAACCCAAGTCTCAAAGGAGAAAGGGCAGGAGCTGGAAAGAGTTGAGATCTATAGGTTGCCAAGGGAGATAGGAAAAAAGCAGCCAAGTGCTTGCGTGGGCTTTTTGCAGCAGGTGGTACAGGATTGGAATTCCAGCTGTCACTTTGGGGCAGTGTGACTTTGGGAAAGCTGAATCACCTCTCCAGGCCTCCACTCCTTAGGACCTTGGCGAGGATTAAGCGCCATTTTGGCAATCCATTTAGTGTAATTCCTGGTGCTCAGCAAATGTTTAATAACATTTCAGTTGCAGATTTACCTCTGGGTTGGGGGAGTTATTTGATTTAATTCTATCTCCCCCACTGACCTCTAAATTACATGAATGGATCGTCTTTTTCACCTAGAACAGTGCCTGGTATATACAGGCTCTTGGAAAATGTATGATGGATGGACAAAAAAATAATGAATGAGTGGGAAATTTGCTCTTCTAAGTGTAGGATAAGGCTGTTTAAGATTTTTGATACTGCCTTCAAACAAATGTCAGAATATAGGCAGTATTCAGAGGAGTCAGGTACAGTCCAGTAAGCTGTCCATAATATATGTCTAAATGGTCTGTGATATATAAGTACGTGGACTAAAAGACTGGGCCAGGGAGCAGACCCCAAGGTTAGAAGTCAATCTGTGGGTTGCCTTGGTAACTCTCCTATGTAATCCAAGATCCTGGTCCATAAGCAAGAGCATTCCAGAATCCTAAGAACTGAGTCCAAGGCTGCATTTAGACACCATAGCCACTTGGGGTAGACACACTGTTGATTCTTATTCATGTTCATGGTGTGGCCCTTTTTTTCTTCTTGTTTCTGTGTCGTCATCCAGAGCTCTGCCAGTCCTTAGGCTGGACAGCTGTTCATTTTCTAATTAACAGCATCCAGAGTTTCTCAAGATTGCCTGCCTGTGGCGTGTTGGCTACATCTGTACCATGTGGTCTCCACTGCTTCATTTTGTTTGCTTCTTTCTGATATTTTCTAGCATATCTAATGACAAAATGGATCCAAATGCACACTGAAAAGCAGAGCTTGAATAGGCAAGTGTCCTTAGCACCAACCAGTATGATCACTGCCTTTCCTACTGGACATCCATCTTAGATAACATTTCAGGCTTCAGTGTTTTTAACACATCGTCATTTTGAATGATTTTTACTAGAGGATTTCTAGTGAAAGAGGCAACCTGAGATCATACTGAGAAAAGAGTGGGAAGTTTGGAATCTGGGTTGAATTTGGACACAGCCCCTCTACTTACTGGCTGTGTGCCCTAGTGTGTCATCCATTAACCCATATGAGCCTCGGTTTGCTCATCTGTAAAATGGAGATGATATTAATACCTACCTTCTGTTGTCCTAAAAATTAGGGATCATATATATGCAGAACCTGCTACATAGTAGACCCTTGATAGCTAATGAGATGGTCTTGATACAACATCCTGTTGTACTGGGTTGTAGTCTACTAGTGGGGCAGAGATCTTGAGTAAGAGTATCCAGAATTAACATATATGTTACTTTAGAGGTTTTGATCTTGTGACCACCTCGGAGACCACTCAGGCAACCTCTAAATTGGTGAGCTCAGTAAAGCCAAGTTCAGAGTCAAGCCCTCCGTGCCATTGCTGCTGGGGTCTGGACCCATCGTTTACCTTTGTCATCAGACTTCTCACACTGTCTCTCATTCTCCTGTGACACTTCCTAGCTACCTCTTTATTTCTAGCTGCTTATCCAGGATCCATTCTCCTTCTTTACCAACAGAACCCAGTTCTGTTTGAAGCTATAGCAAGCCCTCTTAAAGCATCCTTCCCTAGATTCCACTGTTGCTAGGGGTGGCTGTAGGTCCTGCTTCTGGTCAGAAAGGTATCGGCTGAGGCTCCTGGGAAAGCCTGCCTTGCTGATAGAAACACCCCCCGCCCCCTTCCTGCTATAGCATGAAGGCACAGCAGTCGTGAAGCAATACCTTGAGGGTCAGCTGGAGCCATGTAACTAGTTCTAGTCAGTGACTTGTGAGCAGAAGTGACTTGTGATACTTTTGGGCCAGAACATTTAAATACCAACACGAAACCCTCCAAGCACTCTCTTTCCATCTGCCCGGGATAACTGGCGTGATTTCAGATAGCGACTGATCTGTCATCTCGGGCCCCAAAGTGAGGAGACACGGAGCAGAGGCCCCACTGGCTCCTAACAGACGTGTGGCAGCAGTGAGAAGTAAACTTTGGTTGTTTGAAGCCAGTGAGCTTTTGGAATTGTTTGTTTCTAGCGCAGCATACCCTAGTCCATTCTGATAGAACCCTGACCCCAGTGACTGAATGCTAAAACTCCCGAGTGACTGACTGACTGAATGCCAGGCCTCATCCCTTCAGCTCATGTCTAGAAATGATTGTACATCAGCCTAGTTTACGGTGTGCCCCTTCTGAGACAGCTTCAGCCAGTCCTTCTTCGGTTTTGGTAGCCATCCAAATTCCCTGAGGACCTTATTAAAAAGAGAGATGCTGAGCCATCCCCCCCAGCCTACAGAGAAGCAGCCCCTAGAGGTTGGTCAAGGCCATCTGCATTTTTAAACAAGTTTCCTGGGAGATTCTGACAACGGGTCAGGGTTGGGGACTGTGGTCTCTCTGGGTGGGAATTTCCAATGCCATCAACAGGCCAGGAAGGGTGATTAACTTTGGCATATGGGGTTTTTAGCTTCTCGCTGTCATTCCCTCCCCCGCTCCAACTCCCAACCCCCACCCTCATGCCCAGGTGGCCACATTGTCCTAAAGGCAATTACCTTGGGTAAAGGTTCCCTTGAATATGTCAGTCACATCTCCTCCCTGACCCTTGTATCTCTAGTCTGTCAAAGGAAGGGAGTTGAACCAGGGTGGCCAGAAGAGCCTTCTGTGAGAGGCGTCAGCGCCTAACAATCAAACGTCTTTCACACACACATCACACGGTGTCATGTGATCGTGCTGCTTCTCAGATAATACAGGCTTAGCACATATGTGAGGCGTGTAAATTCATAAGTGTGCCCTAGGGCCTGTGGTGTAACCATCAGACAAAGTTGAACGCTGTGTGACAGTTGCTTTCTTTGTTCCTTTGGTATTTCTTTGTGACTGTATATTTAGCCTTATTTGGAGGGAACATGTAAATTTGAGGATTGGATGGCAAGGCCCAGGGGAATGGCTCTCCTGACTTCTCCCCACCCCCACACCAGGACTGGTCCAGGGGAGGCAGAAAGAGGCCTGGTGTTCGGTGTCTGGGGACACTTGCTGTAGCCAGGCTCCATCCAGGTAGGCAGCATCCTCTGAGCTAAGGGGAGACCCTTCCATTTCTGAGGGCAGAGCTGGCTTTAGCTGGGTCTTCATGGGAACACAGCTGAAATTCCAAAGATTTATGACAAGAGGAGAGGCCGAACAGCAGGTTGCCCATTTATTGAGTGCGTACTGTGCACTGGCCCTCGCGGGAGCTCCCTCCCCCACTCCCTGTAATCCGGCCAACAGCTCTGCAAGGCCGACAGATGTTCTTCTCATTTCACAGCTGAGGACACAGGTGCAAAGAGGGGAAGTCACAGTCAAAGTTTTGACTACATCTGCCTGATTCTGAAGAATGGGTTCTACCTTCTATAACATTGTAGGAGGACTGTGACCTCTGGAGACAGCTGGGGATGGAATACTGGCCCACCAGATTGTAGCTATGAATTATGGGTTGTGTCTCTTGTTAGAGCCCAGTTTCCTCACGTGTGACGTGATGGTAATAATGGAGCCTACCTCATAAGGTGGTTGTGAGAATCCTGTGAGACAGTGCCTGGCAGGTGCTAAGTTCTAGATCCGTGCTACCTGCGATTGTTCTAGAGAGAAGGCTGGTGGCAGTTTGTTGAACAGGGAAGGGCCCGTGCGGGGCTGAGGAGGTATGTGCATGTAGATTTCATTGTTCCTGAGCTCAGGAAGCTTTCTCAGGACAGAGAGAGCAGTCGCTTAATATGGCCCCTGGGTGGTTGAGTTGCCCTGCCCTGTGACAGCTTGCTGCATTCACGCCTCCCTCTGCCTCTACCTGCTGTCCCCTGTCACTCCCGCCACCCCAGCCCCTGGCCTCGTGGCTGCTCTGCTGGGCATTCCAGGCCACACTGGGACATTCATATCTTTCTGTGTACAAGGACAGGGGTGCATGGGGGAGCCCATGGGAGCTTCCACACACTGTGTCTGTATCCTCTCCTGAGACAAAGTAGGCAAGAAGTCTCTAGAAGGTGCTCATGGGCTTACAGAGGAAGTGAGTGCCGGGCCAGCTCCCTGATTTTCTTGCATTGGCCAACCCTATGAGGTAGCCATGGGTTTCGGGCCCAGGTCAGCAGTGTGGGCTGATCGTCTTTAGCAAGTTTCTTAACTTCCCTAATAGGCCTTACCTTCCCCACCTGCAAAACACAGAGGATCAAAATCATCCCTACTTGCTATAGTTTTTTGAATTAATAAAATATGGTATGTAAAGTACCAGGACAGAAATCAGTACACAGAAAGTGCTCAGTGAGCCATGGTTCTTGATACCCATGGTCCTTCTGGCAATACGTATGGTTGACAGTGGAGCTAAACCACTTATTTGTTCATTTGGAAACAATGGTATCTGCATTCTGTTCTAGGTCCAGACGGGTATAAGGGAGAGAGGAGAGATACCCACATAAACTTGGCCTTGGTCCTCATGCTGGAGGAGTTCAGAAGCTGGAGGGAGATCATTAGTAGAGTGCCTGAAGAGGAGGTGGGTGCAAAGGGAAGAGAGGGGGTGCACTAACTGCTCGAGGCCACCTTGGGGATATCACAAAGGAGGCACCATTAGAGAAGGCTCCTCGTGAAAGCAGTGGGCTTTTGCCCTTCCTTGTAGAAGGAGTTCCTTTGAAGACCCCCAGCCTGTAAGTCTTGGCAGGAAACATAGAGCCCAGAGACTTCTTAGCTTCCTAAACGTGTGGCCTCAACTCCAGCCATCAGAGGCTAGCCACTGTGACAGTCTGAGGCAGCAGGGAGCATGTGAGGAAGCAAGGCGGCGGTGGCGTCCCCTTCAGAGGGGGCCACGGTGGCATTCCTGCATGGGTCCAGTACCTGCTGCCTTGTCTGTCTGAACATTGGGTCCATAGTGTCACCATCGAGCATTCAGTAGTGTGGTTCTGGGTGTGGCTCCCATCCATGTCACCCTCAAGCCTAGATCTCTGGCCCTCCCAGAGATTCTAGGAGCCACACTGTGTCATTTGCTCCATACCTTTACTGCATGAATCAGCCCAAACCCATTTGTGTTGTGATTAAGAACATATCCTGGATGCATAGGTAGAGAAGGGAGAGGCTCAGAGTCCCAGGCAGAAGGTGCAGCTTGAGCAAAGGCTCAGAGACTCGAAGAGCATGGATATATTCTGAGAGGAGTTGCAAGTGCATAAGCTCTGTGGGGCTCTAGAGCATGTGTTCCCCATGGGGTGTGGGCGAGGGAGGACCAGCAAGAAGTGAGGTTAATGACGTAGGCCAGAACCACAAATGCTACCATTTCAGAGGGGGAATTTGAACTTGGGGTGGGCATAGTGAGTTTTAAATAGGGCAGGACTGGCATCAGATGTGCAGTTTGCTAAGATTTCTCTGGGACAGCACAGAGTATGATGGGACTGGGTGAAGCTGGAGGCCAGGAGACCAGTGAGGAGGCTGCAAGAGTTCCTCTCATGCGGCAGATGTTGGCTAGGGCTTCTTGTCCCTTGGGGTCTATCTCAGACCGCTCACCCCACTACCTCCACCCCGGCCATCCTGGGCCCTGCAGGAGGCCATGCCTCACCCCTTCCACGATTTTTGCAGATTCTCCCTGGTCACCTCTGCTTTGGAGCTCCGGCCTCTACCATATTCATCATAGCTTCTGGATTTTTGTATGAAACTCAGCATCTTGATTCTTTGGTACTGACTGAAATTCCAGAGGCATCAGAGGGGGCACTGACATTTCAGCAACGTTAAAAACAAACTGCAAATTGTCCTTTCAACCTTCTTGTTCTCAGAGGACTTTCCATGTCCTGAGGGACTCATGATCAGCTTTTTCTCCTCATGAGTCCACTAGCCTCTGGCCAGCTTACTATTTCCTGGCTCCTCTCCCCGTGCCCTGTCTCCTCCTCACTCCCAGCCCCATGGTTTGCCAGCAGAACACCAACTTTTCATGATGGCATCCTCTGCAAGTCAGTTCTTCAGCTCCTGTTTCCAAGCAGCCCCAGGCCCCCTTTTGCGTCTCCTGGCCCATCAAGGAGGTCATCCGAACAGGAAGGTGATCTTTTAACAAGCTCCTCGCTCCCTTGAAGACAAGAGCGGTTCACATGACTTTATTGCTTCTTGCCACTGCTGTTCACAGTTGTGTTTTGTTACTAATAACTGTTAGCCTCAAAATAACACTGGTTTGTGCAAGACAAGAGCTCGTCTCACGTGAAAGTCTGGAGGAAGGCAGTCTTGGGCAGAGAGGTGGCTCCGTGACCACCCTAAACTCTGCCATCTTGGAGGTGCTGCCTCGTCATCCAAGATGGCTGCCCCAGTCTCCTGGCCCTTGTCTTGGAGCTTTCTGGTATAGCCTTCACTTAAACCTGGGGTTCATATTATTAAGGAAGAAGTGGCTTATGTATACTGGGAGGAAACTGTTGGTCTGTGCCTATCTGGGTATCTCCCACTTCTCTCAGAAGCTACAACTGTACCCTTCCCTGCACTGGGCGACTAGAGCTTCGGTGTTCGGTCTGTTGGTCATTGGTCACAGTAACTGTTCTCACTCCTTTCAGAAGTGTCAACATTACAACTCCAGCAAGGGCTGTGGGGCTAGTTGGACCTGGTGTGAGAGGCCCTTCAGAGACGCAGGCCAGCCTTCGCTCTCGGTGCCTGGCTTTTCTGCATTTTTCTGGGACGCTACTTGCCTGTCGTCTCTCTGTGGCTGGAATGGATTAGGGCCCAGCGGCCTACGCATGTCCCAGCTCCTGCTGCCTGTCAGCTAGTTGCAAGCAGAGGGCTTATTTCCAGAGAGAATATAGAGTTACGGAGAAGCACCCATCTTTCTGAGGAGATGGTCCAGCGGTAAGGAGCCTGTGAGTGAGGATGGATGCCCCTCGGCTTCCTGCTCCGGTGCCTCCCAGGGCTCCTGGTGCTTCATGGTCCACTGAGCTCTGGACATTTGCTGCTGCTGCTTGCACTTTGGACTGCCTTCTGTGACCACACCCAAAGTGGGGATTCCTCCTCGAGCCTCTGGGGATGCTAGGGGAATACACAGATCTTTGTAGCTCTACCTAGACTGAAACTCTGGTCTGTTCCACTGCCTTTTTCTTCTGCTCTTTTCCTGGATGGGCTGTGGTTGGCAGGCTTCAGGTAGTGGACTGTGGGCATCATTCTTGCTATTCTCCAGATATTCCCAGCTGTCTACCTCCTACATTCGAGGCAGGGTTGCACCTGCTGACCCCAAGACAGGGCAGTGTGAGTAGTCCAGCCAATGAGCCATAAGTAGAAGTGATATGTGCCACTTCTGCACTGGGGCCTTTATTTTTTTTTTTTTTTAAGATTTTATTTATTTATTTGACAGACAGAAATACAGCTAGAGAGGGAACACAAGCAGGGGGAGTAAAAGAGGGGGAAGTAGGCTTCCCACTGAGCAGGGCAAGGAGCCTGATGTGGGGCTCGATCCCAGGTCTCCGGGATCATGACCTGAGCCGAAGGCAGTCGCTTAACCAACTAAGCCACCCAGGCGCCCTGGACTGGGGCCTTTACAAGCTGCTGCTTTGAATCTCTTTCTCTGTCGGGGTGACAGTGGACAGTACTTGAAATGGTGGGTGCTCCGTCCGCCTGAGATCTAGGTCGAGGATGGCCTGGAGCCAAGCTCCCAACTGGCCCTCGGTGTGTAGATACAGAAAAAAATCTTTAGTGTTTGAAGTGACTCATATTTAGGACATTTTTGTGATCACAGCATTACCTAGCCTAGCTGACCATTTGTGGTTGCCGGGCATCCCAGTGCTCTTCCTGTTTGGGACTTCGCTCCACCCTCTGAGACTTGTTGAGAGGCGGAGTCTCCTTGTACAAAGTGAAAATGCCAGATAGGCACCCACTTTCCCAGCCTCCCTTGCAGCTCAGGGGCAGGCACATGGCCAAGGCCAGCAGAGACGGTGCGAGCTGGGGGACCAGGGGCTATGCGTTCTTAGCAGGTGCGGCAGGAACAGTGCTGGGCTGGTTCTGTAGCAAAGGTTTGGGTTATGCCTCTGGCTGTGTGACCTCCCTTTTTTCTTGCCTGCTTCCTAAGCCACATTTTCCAGCATTCCCATCTATTCTGTGAGCTGCCCAGTATCTTTCCGTAGATTCCCTTTCAGCTTAAATCACCCAGTGTCCTGGAGACTAGGAGTCTTGGACCAGCACAGCCAATTAAAGGGCGGCTGCGGGGAGGCAGGAGGGGAAGGCATAGGCAGGATGCCACTAGCTTCTCTTCCCCTGCACGAGCTGCTTCCCTGGGAGCAATCCTTGTCTATCTTAGCCCAGAGCAAGCCAAAGGGGACTGGGCTTAGAGGGTTCTGGTCAGACTTGGACCACCTTTGGCATGTGAATCATGCATTCCTTATCTGTAATACGCAGCAAATAATAGGCCCTCTCTTAGGGGGTAGTTGTGAGGAATGTATTTGAAAGAGAATACATTGAGAGAGTGCTGGGAACCATAAATGGAAACCCCAGTGTGAGTTTTCCACTTTATCCCTGGAAGTGTGACCTTGCTGAGCAGATCCAGCTGGGGACACTGGGGTGGCATGACTGTAGGACAGAGGCCGCCCTTCATGATGGGGTTCTTTCACTCACCTCCTGGCTGGTTGCAGCTCACCCGTCTAAGTTCAGACCCATCTGAGCTTCTGCCCAAGAAACCAGACACCTCACGTTTAAGGTGATGAAAGGATTCCTGATGAGCTCAGAAAAAGCCAAGAAGCGTAAAGATGGGAAAGGATACTAGGGCTTCTTTTCTTCAATCCTTTCAATTTCCAGAGCTCAGAGAGGGAGGCCTTCTGACCCATAGGCACACAGCAACTCTGTCACTGATTTGGGAGTTGGGAGGCAGATTTTTTCCATTCTGACGTCGTGTCTTTACCCGGAGGCATACTTGTGCTGTCGTCCAAGTTGGCACAAATGATTTAGAAAGGCAGCAACTCTTCTTCAAATTTATAAGCCCCATTTCATAGCAACCTGTGATCACCTGATTCTTATCCCCCCGCCCAGAGAAGGATCCTTAGAGTATACTTCTGCTTTGCTTTCTCAGCCATCTGAAACACTTTATTGCGGAAGGGTGAAAATTGCTGAATCGATCTTTTTAAATTAACATGGGATCCAAATGAAAGAAATTTGGAAGAAGAGAACTTTCTCATCCAAGTGGCTGCCAGCGCCCAGCCACCCCCCAACTGAAGTGTCCCTTGTTCTTCCCTGCTCTGCCCCAGATTCATGGGCTGCTCTCCGAATCGTTGGCAATTTTCTCTGCACTGTCCTGACAACCTCGGGCCATGAAATTAAAAAGCTAGTTACCGAATCTTGCTCCTAACGGCTTTGTCCTTGCCAGCGATTCGACAGAGAAATCTGGAAGAGGGAGCCACAGCTATGCCTGCAGTGGGCTGAAATGCCACCGGAATGACAATGGGCTTTACCAGGGGAGGGGGAGAAAATGAGCAGTTTGCCAGGAATGAATGCATGAAAGAAAGACAGAAAGAGCGAACTTTAGGCTTCCAATTGAAAAATTCCAGTGTCTCAGCAGAGGTCTTGGTGCCTCCACTCCAGGGCCTGCTACAAAATGCTGAGCAGGGCACATTTCCCCACACCAGTGCCCTCTGGTCCTCTGCCAGAGTCCAGAGCTCATGACTGGAGAGCTGGGAAGTCAGAATTTGGGGAGGAAATGACTCCAAACTGGGGCAAGCCCTCCCCGGGAAGCCAGCCCATGTCACAGCTTGCTTGCGGAGAAGCCCCCCCCCCCCCCACCTGCCACCCTAGTTTCAAGTCTCTGCCCTGAATGGAGACATTAGTGCTCACTGCACATGCTCTCAGCACCAATCTCCACTCCCAAGGAATTTTAAGAATTCTCCAAACTGGGAGAATGTCATTACCTTTAGTTAAGAAAGATCCTTCTGGAAGACAACTGTGATGTGGCTTACCACAGCCTGGGTGTCCCTGAGCTGCACTTGGGTGGGGCTCAGTCTCTTGGCCTTGGCACCTACGCAGAGCAGGGACCTGGTGGCTACTCGGTGGGTGAAGGAAGATGAGCAGCTCTCTCAGAATAGCTCTCTCTCCTGCATTGCCCGCTCTGGGCACGGGCTTACAGACTGCCATGTGTAACTATATAGGGAAGTGGGAAAGAGGTGTTTGAGCCCTGGGTCACCAGGGAGGCCAAATGTGGTCCTTGGCTTCATAGTCAAAAACCTTGAACAAGTTGCTTCACCTCCCTAAGTCTGACTCCTTATCTGTGAGATGGGAGTGACCATGGTGGCCACTCAGAGGGAAGCTGTGAATTAGTCAGTGTGGAATAAAAATAAACATTTAACCAGGACCTGGACCCAGAGCCCATCCTGAACGGGAGGTTCTTCTTGAGAGCTTTGGCCTCACCCTCCCAGGGGACTTGGGATTAGTGTCATTACTGGACAGGCCTGGCATTGTATGGCCCCCGGAAAGCTGGGTTGGCCCTCACTATTTAACTGAACACAAGCATTTACTCAGTCACCTAGTCGATTTATTCATTTATGTGAACCAGTGTCTATCGAGTGCCTTCTGGGTACCACCCTGTGCTGGGATTTGGGCTAAGGGAGTAAGGAAAAGGTGGCATGGGCTCAGTTTTTGGAGCTTACAAACAAGCGAGCAATGAGCAAAATCAAGATCAAAATCATTTTGGGTTCAGATCAGGAGGTAGTCGGGGAAGGCTTCTTTTGAGAGGTGTTGTTTGAACTGAGACCTGAGACTAAGAAGGAGTTGCCTGTGCTCAGACTCGAGGAAAGAGCGTCCCTGGGGAGGGAGCAAGAGTATAAAGGCGTGAGAATGAGCCTGCCCAGTGGGTTAGTGTGTCCGCGGTTGACGGAGTCGCGGGACAAGGGTGGCGGCTGGGTTCGTTGGAGAAGCCATTCTGCAGGAAACCCACCCGGAGGATTGGTGCGGGCCTGCATGTAGAACATGAGCTGGGGGTGGAACCCTTTCACCAGTGGCTTCCCCGAGGCTTGCTCCAGCCCCCTCTGTGCCCCACACCTGCTGTGACTGCTTTAGAGGACAGTCGTGCAAAATGGAGAGGCGGCTCCACCAGACTCCACACTGTTATGTATGGCCCACCTTCTCAAAAGCGCATGTCCCCCTGGCCTCGGGGGTCAGGCCCAGTGCTAGGGGCGCTGTACTTTGCTCCCTGTCACCACGCTCTCCTGCCGCCCACCCTGTGTGGGGTGCACGCCGGTGCTGCCTGCCAGGGTGGGAGCTGCTGAAGCCAGAGGCTCTTCCCGGGCTGCGTCCTCACGGGGACGGGGGTCAAGTAAGCTCCACGGTCAACCTGTCCCTCGGGCCCCCAGCCCAAGTTCACCCTTATGACCAAGCCTCTGCTGCCTGATCTGTGCCACACAAGGACCTGCAGCCCCCCTGGAAGGTAGGACTGGGGTCGCCACACGGTGTTGACATGACTAGTCAGCACATCAAGGGCTGGCCGCTTGGGCTCAGGCAGCCAAGGGACCTTGAATCAGCTGTGAGGTTCATCATTATTAATAATACAGGCCAGAAAAAATAAATATGAAAACCGTGTTGTAGAGAAAGTCTTGAAATCTGTCCCATTTTGAGATCAGCCGGAGAACCCTGAGGTTAATGGAAGTGGTTAAGTTTGATGGTCGGGGACTGCATTTGTAAACTCAGAGATGTGAACCCGGGACACATGCGTGAGGCGTCTCCCGTGCCAGGCACTACAGCGGGTGATCACGTCGGCTGGGAATGTGCCGCCTGCCTGCTTGGAGCAGCAGCCCAGGGCTGGCCTGGGCCACGTGAGAGACGGCTGGGCTGCAGATTCTGGTGTCTGCTCTGTTTTGTGTTGAGATTTGGCTTTGTCACCAGATTTCTGTGGAGATCAATTGACAGAGCCTCGAATGTAGTTCTCTGTGGTGGGTTAGGTTTTCATACTCGATGAAGTCAATTAGACCTACATCTTGGTGAAGCAGGCACAGAAGAGGAGGTTTATCTCACAGAAAAACCTCTTTTTAGATTAGGCAAAATAGAATTCATGCTTGAAAAAAGAGTGCTATTTCTGTCACCAATCTGATTTTGTACCCATTTCAGTTTTAGGCTCTATGTCCCATTCTGGAGCAAAATTCTCCTTCCTCCTTCCTCCCCCTCCTCCCCGTCTCTTTCTTTCCCTCCTCAGATCTTCCCCATCCTCCTCCTCCCCCACTCCCCCTCTTCATCATCCTTCCTGTCCTCATTTCCTTTCCTTCCACCCTTTCTCCTCCTTTCTTCCCTCAACTCTTCCCCATCCTCCTCCTCCTTCCTCTCATTATCTCCTCCCCTTTTCTCCATCCCCTGCTCTTCTCCTCATCTCATCCCCTCCTTGTCTTTCCCTTCTCTCTCTTCCTCCCCAACCTTCTCTTTCCTCCCACCTCCTCTTTCCTACTCTTTTCTTTCTCTCTCCCCACTCCTCCTTCCATAAGTCCATCCATATTTATTTGCCTTTGATTTGAGGTACAGTAGTGATCAGGAGACTTACTGTTATAAACCAGAGAACACTGAAACAGCCGACCTCATTTATAGGTTCCTCTGTTTTATCTATAAAATGGGAATAGTTCAATACCACATTTATTGACTTGGGCCTATGTTTGTTTTTGCCAGTCCTCTGGGTTCTGTGAAGAAGAGAAAAGGAATAAAGAGGACAGCATCCTCCCCTTTAGCAACTTCCTCTCAGTGCGAACCTCCTTTGTGATGGGAGCTTTCTGTCAGGAGACACTTGAGATAGACCACAGGATGTGACTGTCTGTATGCAATTCACAGCCAGAGAGAGTGGCTCAGGCCACAAATGCCACTAGACATCAGGGTCAGATAGTGTGGTGCTTAAGATCTGAGCCTTAGACTTTGGAATGATCTGGAATTGGAAGGGTGGGCACTCCTGCTTCTGATCATGGGACTAACCCGGCTCTCCCCAGATTCCCATTCCTGCACTGTGGGGGACCTGCCTGCTTGTTTTCTTGCCCTTCTCCTCCTCGTGGACCTTTCCTGTCAACTTCCCTCTCACTGGAAGTAACCAGCCCTGTACTCAGGCTCACTGCGCAGATGTTTCCCTCTGTGCTCCCAGGAGACCCAGATGTCCTGGTGCAGTGGAAGCAGTGTGGGTGACAGATCAGGCATGGACTTGGAGTTCACACTGACCTGAGTCTGGATCCTCTTCTGCTCGAGACTTGCAGACCTGGGCAAGCTGATCAATAGGTTGGGCCTCTATATCATCTCCGTCCCTGGGGCTGATGATCCCTACTGAGGGCTGTCTTATGGATGAGATGAGATGAGATAATGCATGGGTGAAAGGTCTAATGCAAGTAGAGATACCCCCAAAGTACTGGTTCTGGTGTTGCCCCAGTTCATTTCAGCCAAGCCTGATGGGAAAGAGGACCAGTGGGGGAGATGAAAGAGTGAAAGCACTCACACAGTGGAATCTCATCACACTGGCCTTGGGCTTGGTTCCTGATGCTAGGACAGGTGTCTTTTGGACAAGAGATTTACCCAGAGTCTTCCCAATTGCTGTGCCCTGCATGAAACTGGGTAATGTATGTGAAGTGTCACACCCAGCGGCTGTCACGTAGAAAGTGCGAGCATCATGGCTGAGCCCAGGCCGCAGAAACTGAACGCCTGGGCAGCATCAGGCAGAACATTTATCCTAACCTCAGAAAGAGGATGAAATGCATTGGAAATGACGAGTCATCTCCATAAAGCCTTCACACAGAGTTGTTCTCCCTCTCTTGTCAAGGTCCCTGCAGGCCAGAAGCATTTGGAAATAGGACGTGGGAAGCCCCAACGTGACGGATTTTCTTGAGTTGCCCTTTGGAGCTCGCACACAACATTTCGTCCTCAGAACTCACACAGTGCTGAGGGCTTGTCATGTATCAAGAACAGAGTAACCAAACCCAGGGCAGCTGGCATCGTGGGGCGCTTTGTTGGCTAACCTCACAGACCCAGTGCACTGACAGCAGCCCGCCAGCCTGCTTCAGGCAGCAAAGAGCCAAGGGACTGGAGCTCTCCTGGCCCGCTCCTTAGAGTGATGTTAGAGTGACAGCCGGGGACATCAAAGTCTAATGCACCGATTATCTTTCTGTTTTCAGGGGCCCAGCCGGGCCGAATGGGCTGCCTCATCCAAGGAGCCCGCAGAGGGCGGCCCCGGGTGGGAAGTGAAAAAAGAAGGAGACAAGGCCAACCCTACCACATTTTGCACCAGGGCTCTGAGTGTGTGTGGGGAGTTGGATGGGGGGCTCCCAGGGGACTTGGCTGTGGGGCCTGCTTCCGTTATCTTCAGGCTGCTCTAGTCCATGCAGGTTTGGCAGGCAGGAGGCACAGAACAGAGGGACCCAACTGAATAAACCCTCAGGAATAGAACTGCTTGCAGGAAAACCAAAGAAATATCTGGACATCTTTTTGTGCTTCTAGACCAGCTTCAAATGCATGCTGCTAACAGAGCTTCTGCCCTTAATTGTTGGAAAGTGGGCCATGCAACTGATACCAGGCAGGAATATGCTCACTCTCTTGCCCTGAATGATATGTCACAACAGTAATTATTATGGTGATAGTAACAGCAAAAGCAGCTCATACAGATTGAGTGCTTACTGTATGCCAGGTGGTCTTGAGCACTTGGCATACGTTAATGCAGGCAGTTCTGGTTTTAATCTTGATTTTCCTTATAGATTTGCTCTGTATCCATGAGGAAGTTACCCACCTTCTCTAAACAAAGAGATATTTACATGCAACTCATAGGATTTGGGAGAGAAATATAATGATGTATGCAAAGTGTGAAGTATATAGTAGGTGCTCCGTGATGGTGACCAATATTATTTTTATTAATTATGTGAGCATTCCCGTTTATTCTCTTTTTTGTACCTATTTCCAAAGGTTTTGACTTTCTAGGACCTGTCCTTCTGAAACTGGGAATGTAGAGCTCTGCCCCCTCTTTCTGGATAAACTCCTACTTAATCTTCAAGACCCATTTCAAAAGTTTCCTACTTTGAACCTTTGCCAGTTTCCACAGTGCAAAACAGATTGCGCTCTTTGCCATGCTTCCATCCTGGCCCTCATCATGTCATATGGTAATTGGGTCTGTTTATGGTCTGTCTTAGACAGCTGGGAAGTTTCTGGAGGTACAATCAATATCTGCTATGCTCCTCTAGCTTAGTAGTTCTCCCCATGTGGTCTGTAGACTCCTGGGGGTCTGTGAAACTCTTTCATGGGGTCCTTGAGATCAAAACTGTTTTCATAACTCTATGACATTATTTGAATTTTTCATTCTATTGCCATTTGTAGCATTGGTGGGTTAAACTGCTGATAGTGGTTTCAGTTGAAGCTATGACATCAAAATGTACGAGGAATTGTATCCATCACGATCCTACAGTTGTGCTAAAACACATGCCAATTTCACTTAAGAATGCCCTGTATGAGACAATAAGTAATTCACTTTATGATATCTTGACTCTTGTCTTTTTAATAATCTGTATAAATTAAAGTGGGAAGTGCATATAAATCCACTGGACTGTATACGAAAGTACCATGGTCGAAGGTAAGGTTGAGGAAGAGCATGTGTATGATTGAATTGTGAGCTGGATTAGTCGTTGCTTTTTCATGACACATGCTTTTTACTTGAAAGAACAATTTACAAACACCTTGGTTATTCATATTTGGGCATTTGGTGGATGTCCTCTCAAAAATGAATTAAGTGAGGAGTGCCTCGGTGGCTTAGTTGTTAAGCATCTGCCTTCAGCTCAGGTCATGATCCTGGGGTCCCAGGATTGAGCCCCACATTGGGCTCCCTGCTCAGCAGGAAGCCTCCTTCTCCCTCTTCCACTCCCCCTGCTTGTGTTCCCTTTCTCGCTGTGTCTCTGTCAAATAAATAAATAAAATCTTTAAAAAAAAAAAAAGAATTAAGTGAGCATGTCACTTTAAGGAAAGCAGCATTCGTTACCAATGAGAAAAGTTCAAGCTAGTTGAAAATCAGAAGTTTGGAAAATGTGTTCTGCCATTCTGAACTTGACATCTTCTCTTACATGTCCTGGAAGAGAATTGCGGTCATACTAGTGAATTAGAATTTTTGATACTGTATAATGAAATGTATAAATGTTTGGAAGATCTGCAGGAGCCTATGAAGCAGTTGTTTTCAAATGAACAAGGAAGATGTTACAAAGTCACCCACGGGTAAAAGACCCAATCAGAGTGGGAGACGGGCGCCTGGGTGGTGCAGTCAGTGGAGCGTCCCAGCTCTTGGTTTCAGCTCAGGGGGTGAGCTCCGGGTCGTGAGATCTGGCCGGGTGTCTGGCTCCACACTCAGCACGGAGTCTGCTTAAGACTCTCTCTCCCTCTCCCTCCATCCCCTGCCCCCAGTGCTTGTGCATGCCCGCTCCCCCCCCCCAAATGAATAAATCTAAAAAAAAAAAAAAAGTGCAAGACAGATGACGGATTTTACTGTGGCAGAGGAGAAAAGTTCAGCGGCACGACTTCAGACTTTGCATCCCCGCAACATTGAACCAAAACTTGGCAAGCGTGTCTGTAGTACCAGAGAATATCCATTGTTACCTGAAAAGGCTATTCAAATACTGCTCCCTTTTCCAGCTACATATCTGTGGGAGGCTAGGTTTTCTGTCTGAGTTTTAACCAGAACAAGCTATTGCACCAGACTGAGAACAGAAGCTGTTCTGAGAATCCAGCCGTCTCCCAGTAAGCTGGACCCTAAAGAGATTTGAAGGTCTGTACAACAATGTCACTCTTCTCACTGAACATCTTCATTCTGTGAACTGGAGTTTTTGTACAATTCAAAAATTTTTTATTTCATAAAATGTGTAATGGGTTTGTTATAGTTATTTTTAGATAAATGACTGAATATTCGTGCAGTTCTTCAGTTTTAATTTCTTATTATGATAAACAGCAGCAAAAGCACTTTGGGGTCTTTTCTCAATAATTTCTGAGCATGTAGAGGCATCTGAAGACCAGAGAGGTTGAGAGCCACTGACTCGTGGCCCAGCACATAGTGGGCACTCACTAAATAGGTGTGGTGTCCAGGCCTTTGGAGTTGATGTCAGGCAGGCTGCCTGGTCCTGCTGTTTCTCTGCTTTTCTCTTCTTCGAAGCACAGTGTCTGGACTGCCTGCCTTTACTCCTGTGACTTGGAGCAGGGCTGGACATGACCTTGGAGCTCCTTCAGACTGAGGCCCACTGCCTGGATTATGTTAAGTAGGATTACTCCTGAGTCCGCCCAGGATTTTGGGATAAAAGCACCTCTGCAGCCTACAAATTCTAATTCCATTTGTTTTCTGCTTTTATGGCTGAGTTTAGGCTGTAGTAGGAAGCCTACAGAATTGCTGAGACAGTAATTTGCAGTTAAATTTAAGAAATGTTAGGGGTTGAACCGGGGGCAGCTGTAGGCTATTTTCAAAAACAGACCACTTAAGAATAGAGCAAAGGTGGGTCACTTACCACCCAGGCCCTCCTCTGCCCAGCTCGGAAAGATGCCTCCTTAAGGAGGACAAATGCTGTTTGCTCACCCCTTGCTCATAGGCAGACAAGGTAGGGGAGCTGTGACCCTTCCCTGACATTCCGTAATCCAATCCCCCCTGTTCTTCTCTCCTGCCCTGGCTGATCCCTGCGGGTCTGAACGAGAGCATCTTCCCTGGCCAGCCTGTGTGGCTGCCTGTCATTAGAGCCGAGGCCACAATACACTTGAGGAAACGGTAATGGGGCCTGGGAACAGAGATAATTACCTAATGCATGAAAACATATAAATAAAGAAACCCAACCACCTCCCAGGCTTTCAGGGCTTGTGGAGGTTGAGGTGACCCCGGGGCTTTAGTACCACCAAGAGCCTTGGGGAACGTCCAATGCACTGGGGCTCCCTCCACTTGGGTCTTGGTTGGGGAGGGACTCCTGGGAAGACGGGCTGGTTGCAGCTTTGGATGGGAACAGAGGCCTCCGTAGAGTATCTTAGGTGGAGTTTCCCAGGCATAAGACTCAGACGGGTGGCATCTGGGGGGACGGGCTTGGGGACCATACCTGTGAGGGAGCGTGGGAACAGGTCTGGCAGGGGAAGTTGGTCTGCGATGTATGCAACTGCAACATAGATCTCAGCTGACCTGGGAGGAGCCCAGAGCCGGGGCAGCCCCAACAGTGGTCCTGAAGCGATGTAAGAGGTTCCCCCCCCCGCCCCCCCGCAGCCTGGAAGCTGGAGGGACAGGTGCCTGGACCCTAAGGGTGACCTCGGCAGTGCATCGTGGCTCTGCCCACAGAGGCAGCAGGAAGCCATTCGACGATGCTGGGAGTGAAGGATGTAGGTCAAAGGGTGGGCAGAGCTGGAAACAGTGTTGTAGTACTTCATTACAACAAGTACTGCTTCAACTGAAAGGGAAAGAATCAAGATACTCAGTGCATGTCTGCTGAATGGCCGGATGAAAGAATGAAGAAAGGAATGAGATTCTATATAGAGATCTAATATACAGATAGGATGGATTTGCTCTTGGGCGGGTATTTAACCTTTCAGTACCTCAGTTTTCTCATCCGTAAAATGGGAATGTAACAGTGGCACTGTCATCATTGATGTTTTTGTGAGGATTCAGTAATTTAATACGTTTAAGTGCTTAGGAAAGGGACCAGTATACAATGAGAACAATGTAAGTGTTTGCTCTGAGGGCGATTGTCACTCTTGGGGGGGGTCGTGGTTGTCACTATCACCGTGAGAGCCCTGGGGTCCAGCCATGGAGTCTGCCATCTGCCAAGAGCACCAGCGATCCTCAGGACATGGAGGCACGCGTGTAGTTTGGGGCTGGCTCGATTTGGCTGAGGCAGAGTTTCTCAAAGCGTGGTGACCTCAGTATCTAGGGCTTCTTTAGTGGGGGACACATGAAACATTAAAGCAAGTATCTCTCCTGTTTCCGTCCTGTCTCATTCCTGATTATCTCCAGGGGAAAATCTCCGTTGGTGCTGGGGTATCCCTAACACCTAACACTTGCTGTTGTCTCTTTTTAATGATGAGTGCACCAGCTATAGACTTGGCACCTCCCCGGGCTGCGGAACCGCTGGATTTCAGTAGCATTAGCTTGCTTTCAATGTTATTATTTTTCCAGTGACCAGTGATTCATAGGCAAAATTTATTTTTTAATTCCCGTCATAAGAGAAAGATTCTTCTTCACATAAGTTTTCTAAAAATCGGTATGTCGACGTAAAGAAAAAAAAAGTGTACCAGAGGGTTATGCGAACAACTAGTTTGAGATGCGCTGGGAGTAAGGGAACGGGAAGTACTCGGGAGGCAGGATCGGCAGGGCTGGCCCCTGTCTGCGTTCCTTGGCACACAGTTTACACCACACAGAATGCCCCTGCCCTCTCCTGTCTGTGTGACTCTGATCTGACACACCTTTCCCAGCCTTGCTTCACGGCCACTTCCTGGACAGGCTTTTCCCTGATTCCTCCCCGGGTGAGTCACCTCTCCCTCTCTCTCTTTCTCTATCTCTCTCGTCTGCATCCTTGACTCGCGGCCAGATGAGAAGGATGTGCACTGATCCAGGCAAAGGTGTGGAGAAGGAAACGGCGGCAAAGTGCCATGGGACCCCCAACTGCTGGGGCCACGGGCCTGTGATTTAAGACTTTGCCATGTTCCTACGTCGCTCAAGCTAAACCTGGTGGGAGGAGTGTGAGGGCTGGGTGGGGAAGGACAGAAGCGGTAGGTAGCTGCCATCCCCGTGTCTGCGAGGGGTCTATTAGAGCTGATAACCAGGGAGGCCTTGTTTTGTCCTCAGGAGCCACCTACTCCCGCCAAAGCCACATACTCTCCTCCTCCCCTCCTTGTGACCTTGTCATATCCTTCTCCGCATCATAAAAGGATCAACCCTTTGTGCTCCTTGTGCGATCAGGAAGATCAGACAATGCTGATCTGGAAGAAAGAGGGACTCTGAACCAACAGTCTTCTTTCAACATGACAATGATCTCTTGTCTGTTTCTACCTGGGGAGAGAAAGTTTGACCTCGTGGAAGGCTCTCCAGGGTGCTCTGACATACAGACTGGGATTTGAACCCTGGGTCCCCCACTGATGGCTCTGTGACCTCGGGCAAGTGACCATCCTCTGGGAGCCTCCGTTTCCTCACTGTGATCCCTGCGTCCACATTATAGCAGTGGAGCTGGCCCAGTGGTGGGCACCTGGCAGGGGCTCCTGTTCCAGCAAGTTCTGGCACCACCTGCTCTGCTCAGCCTTGGGGTGAGGGGATGGCATGTCTGCGGAGAAAATGTGAAAGGGAAGGTGCTCCCACCCGCTATTGTAATGGATGTTGATGAAAGGTGAGACCCCATTAAAATGGAAAATCCAGGAATTGTATCTCAACTTTTAGTAAGCTTAAGCACCTAAGGACACTTGCTAAGGTGGATATTCTGCGGTCCTGGCTCCAGAGATTCTAGATGAGGCCAGAGAATGCATTTTAAATAACCTTCTCAGGTATCTCATGCATGTGGTTCCCGGAATCTATGTGGTTCCTAGATTGCAGGGCTGGACGGTCTAGTCTAGAGGTCACAATCAGGGGACAACTACTCAAAATGGAGTTTTCCATTCATATCGAGATTTCCTCTTCTCTGGGAAAATCAGAAATATTGGCAATACTGGGTCTGCTTTTCTACCTGACAGGGGACCATAGCTCAGTTCTTCCTGCTGCCTTCAAACAGGGCTGTGGTCTTAATTTAAAGTGCTGGCCCAAACTGATGTCATTGGAGTTTGCAGCTGGTGGCTCATCCGGTCCCCTCACCCAACAGATTGGGAAACGGAAGCCCAGAGCCAGAATGACTTAAATGCGAGAGCCAGCTTTGGATGCCCGGGTCAGAGGTGACCTTTGAGGAGCTGCTGTGTCTGCTGTGAACAGAGCCGGAAAACAGAACCACTGGGTGGAAGAGGAGAAAGTGCAGGGCACTCCCAAGGAGGGGGGACCAAGGGCCCAGAGAGGCTGAGGGAGACTGTGAGAGGTGAGGGGCAGATCCGAAGCTGCTGAGCCCTGACGGGGAGTACCGTTTAGGTCAGGGAAGAACTAACCACAGTGTGGTGGACGAGAGGTGTGAGGCCAGGATGGCAGGGAGAGAGGAAGGAAGGAAGGAGGGTCCTCTGCATAACCAGTCCTCCTTGAGGCTGCAGAAAGCAAAGCCCAGAGATGGGAGCAGGAGGAGAGAGACAGTCCTCATGGTGTTATTTGAACACCCAGATCCAGCTTGTTTCCTGAGTTACTTAGTACCAATCACACCTAGGCCTGCCAGATAAGATACAGGTTGACCAGTGAAATTTGACTTTCTGATAACACTTGAGGGTTTGTGTGCATGTGTGTTAACAAAAGTAGGCCCCATGCAGTATTTGAGAACTACATGTATAGAAATGTAGTTGTTGTTTATCTGAAATTCACATTTAACTGGGCATCGTTTAGTTTTACTTGCTAAATCTGCCACCCTAACCTCAGCTGTCCTTTGGGCTTAAGCCAGCTGGGTTGGATTTCTGAGTCTTGCAACTAAAGGGATCTCAAGGAGAACAGACAGTTGAGAAGTGACTCAACTTGCCCAGGGTCACAAGGCCAGTGAGCAGCTGGATTAGAACACAGGTCTGTGACTCAGAAACCTGTGATTACCCCTCTGAGAGCCTGGGGGTTGGCAGAGAACAGATGATCTGAAGCTCATGAGACAGAATTGGGTCTAAACAGAGTGTGGATCAGGAGGGGGGAGAGAAAAGGGAACTGGGAGTCACAGTTTTGTTGACTGACAGATAACATCCATTTTTTAATCTTACGTGCAGATTCTCTCGCCACATAATTGTCAAGTACCAGTCAGGAGCAGGGCACTGTGCTTGTTTCTCTGATTCCTGCCATGAGTTGATGGGATCATTGTTTATCCTTCCCATTTTGCCGATGGGAAAATGAGGCTCAGAGAAACCACAGGTCCGAAGCCCCGAGGAGCTGGGGTTTCCCAGGCCCGCCCTGAGCTCCATGCCCCACCCTGCCAGCCCGCACAGAGGGCCGTCTGCCCCATTGCTTGCTGCCTATTGAAACCCAACTCTCCACCACCAGTCTGAGCAAGGCAGTGAAACTGAACTTGCGAGCAAGCGTTCAGTCTGTGTCTGCCCTTGGCAGGTGGGTCCATGGTGACATACCTGATGTTTAAGCCTGTCACCCTGGACCTTGCATTTGGCCAGAGCCCTCCTTGTGTGTGCCCAGGGTGGTACCCTGCCATGTCTCTTTTCTGAGTTGTGGGATTGAGGCTGCTGGGGAGGGGGACAGGTGCTTAGGACCTCAGTGGTGCTGGAAGTTGGATCCAGGCCTCTGATGCTATGGTGACAGTTACTATAGAAACAGAAGGGCTGAGCTCCGCAGGACTACCGGTGTGTGT
>PITA01004415.1:0-60414 GCA_004023965.1 Spilogale gracilis
AAACATAAATACAAACCAAAATTTTTTTGTTACTTGGTGAGATTAATTTTTAAGTACCCCTGGATATCATCTTTTAATTCAGTGACACGTTTTTTAGTAAACACATGTAAATTAGCTGTGGTTCAGTTAATGAAAATTTTGTTTTATTGCTTGATCTTTTTAGAGATCTGTTCTCCTGGTAGACTTCTTTGGGGGTAGATTTTACCAATATGTCACACACTAAAATAGCCATCCACAGGAAAAAAACATCAAATAGTTTCAGGGAAATCAACACTGACAGTTGTTGCCTTCCATAACAGATAAACACATTAGCCAGGCTCTAGCTGTTAAAATAGGAAATCCAAAGTAAACAGCAGTTGTAAAAAGAAGGTTTTATGTGAACTGTACTAGTTCAGCTAGCAGTCTATGCCAACCTTCCTTCTGCCTAAAACCCACTACAAACGATTGACTACAGACTGTAAAATAATTTGTGGTTAAGCAACAGTGCTCCTCCTCCCAGACTGTTAAAGTATCAAATCAAACACATTATTAATTTACAGATACAACTCTTTTCAAGACGCTGATCATCCACAGGGAATACTGGTTGCTAACCTAGGATAAAAGGGAACTTGGCAGGGTTGAAAAGAGTTCTTTCTAGTCAGACAAAAGCTACTGGGACCCTACATTTGGCCCTTTCTTATTTTTTCCAGTCATTCTGGTCATAGACCCTTTCTGCTCCTACACCTGTCTCAGTTAATGCTGTAGCCACTGCCTCCATATTTCTTCCATAAGTTGATGCGGTCTGGTTCAAGCCTTTAACACTCCCCACATCAGCTAGAGTAATGTCTTTTCATATATGGTCTAAATACCTAGACAGCGAGCAATCTACAGTCACAGTGATCTCTTGATCAAAGGTTCAGAAAGAAACGTGATGGGCAAAACAAAGGGGTCATGAAATATAAAGCTAAATGATGACAATGAAGGAAATAAAGGACTGAGGCAACACATGTGGGGAAAAATAGGAACACCTTGAGGATTGACCACCTGGGACACTTCTCCCCGGAATTACTTGATTGTAATGGAGTATCTGCTCCTGGTTTCTTTGTGGAAAGCTAACAATAAATCACTTTCCAAAATCAGACACAAAAATGGTTATTTCAGAAAACCTCTGTAAACTAGTAATATTCTATTGTGCTTTATAGTTTGTATTTTCTATAGACAAGCTATTAGGTTTGCACAAAAATTTCTCCTTCTTATTATCCTTACTTTACAGATAAGGAAACCAAAGCTCAATGGGGTTAAGAACTGCTTCAAGATTCTGATAAGCATTAGAGGATTCAAGTCCTTTGAAGTCAGATCCAATGTGTGCCTCCAATAAGCCCAAATGAACACAAATGTGTTGCTTCTAGACCCTCTAACTCAAGTTGGCTTCAAGGTTCTCTGGATATGGTCCGTGTTGATTTTTAAAAAGCAATAGGGAATATCGATTGAACAGCTCACTTCTCAGAGCTGCATTAACTTTTTCAGGCCACTCGGGTACTATTTACTAAATTACCTCTCCTAGAACACTAAATAGTACCCTAGTGGGTCAAAGAGTAAATGCACCTCTGAAAAGTGAGCCATTTATTCCCTTCCTCCCTGTAGTACCAGATGTAATATGTCCCCTATGACAGAAATATAAACCCATTTTCATTAAAAACTCGAGAAATTGTCCCACGCTAGAGAAAATGAGTATGAGGACTCTTCCCAAAGCAAAAATCTCTCTTTTATAACCCTGTACACAGTACTGTTGAAAAGCCAACTTACTTATATAAGTACATATACATTATATATGTACTTATATAACAATACTTGTTTTTTATTCACTAGAGACTGATTTTTAATCAAGACCTTAAAACAAAATAAAAATTAAATTCAAAGCTTATGGTTTTCAGCAGATGTACATAGGGTATGGCGATAGCTAGTTTTATCCCGTACTGCAGGATTTAAAAAAAGCAGCTCAAGCGTTCATCTTGCTTATGAAACAAGATCTATATCTGTTCTTTCACGTATCTCATCACATTACAGGTTATCCCTTTGTCAGAAAAAAAAAATTCCTTGACTAGCAAGTAAGTATATTATTACTTGTAATCTCTATAAAGGCCAAAAGCCTCTGAATATATTTTTGACTCGCTTTAAGAATAGCTATTGAGGGCACCTGGGTGGCTCAGTGGGTTAAAGCCTCTGTCTTCGGCTCAGGTCATGATCTCAGGGTCCTGGGATCACCCTGCATCAGACTCTCTGCTCAGCAGGGAGTCTGCTTCCTCCTCTCTCTGCCTGCCTCTCTGCCTACTTGTGATCTCTCTCTCTGTCAAAAAAAAAAAAAAGAAAAAAAAAAAGAATAGCTATAGAGTGATTTCACACGTGTGAGATACCTCGACAAAGCGAGACTTCAGGTTTTCAGCACTGTTAGTCCCTTACTCTTCTGGAAGATGGCTATGCAATGAAAACAAGACAACTTTAATTTAAGAATCATCCAGCTTCTAATTAAACTGCCATAGGCAGCTGGTTGGATAAGTTTTAATCAGTTTCAATCACCTATTGATTGGTATGCTGAAGCCTAAAAAATTAAAAGTAAAAGATGATTGGGGAATTGTCCCATCTCAGAACAACAGTAGAGGCCTCTGTAAATAACTCCTCTTTTAACCATCAGCTAAATGAACACTTCAATACTGCAGTACAAAGTCTTCTGCAAAATTACTTTAACTAACAAGCAGAAATTTATCAGCTTCAGCCAAAATCAATGCTGAAATCAATTTGAACACTGGTTGTGTCTAAAGGGGCTCATTGGCAATTTAGGGAAATTACACCATGTAAATGCCTGTGCTTTAATTGAACAGTTTCATCAACTAGGCTGTGATTGCTGTCCATTCATTTATTTACTTTCACTGCAGCTACCATTCTGCAAAGGAATGGCTTTTGTCAGGCTGGAGAGAGGCACTTTATCTTCATTTTGTGCACTTTTGTGCATAACAGACTTCATGGAACGGGCATATCGTGACGAGGGTCAAAACAAACCTGAAGGGGTTTTTCCTTTCCCATAAAAACCGAACACCACTCAAACCACCATCAGACCTTCCACCATGCGGGGACAGGCATCTTTAAATTCATCGGGTATTCGAGTGGAGGAGGAATTTGAGTAACTTCCTGCACATGGCACCGCGCTTCTGTATTGAGAAGCTACATTTTGGACAGAAGGAAAAGTGTTCGGATTCTAAATTCAATCCGACCACATTCTTTCTGAGGTGTCATTAGTGACTTCCAAAAATATGTAAACTGCATTAGATCGTTCTCTTCAAACAGGAAGCAACACTGCGTTTTATAAAGTCGAGATTAGTCAAGAGAAAGTGCTATTCTAAAATTCACTCAGGAGATGTCACATAGACTTTTAAAGATTAAGGGGAGGAGAAAGGGAGAGGAGTCTGTGTGGAAGGAGAAAAACTTTCTTGTAAAGACCAGCAGCTGGAAACATCAACAAGGCCCCAAAAATGACTTAAGTGCACACACAAATGCACTCATAAAATCGTGGACAAGGAAAAAACCCGAAGATATAATTTCTGGAGAGTCATCTGCTGCAATGACTCGAGTTCGGAAAGCATTAACATTTTTGACACTTGGTTAATTCAGGTTACAAACTCTAGGGAAGGAGAGAAGAAAGAAGACAGCGGTTCATTCACATGGGTCCTCTGTAGGGTACATGTGCCTGACGCAAAAAGTGAAAAGTACAGTTGTAGTGATTTGCAGAAATCATTAGGCTTGCACATACTTAGCTCCTCATAGAACAGAATGGAATTATTCACGAGGAAGGCCACCAAGAAGGGACTACTGAATAAGAAGGGATGAGTTTCAGTGATGGTTCTATCCCTGCTTTGTTCTGAATCCTCAGAGAAATCCATTAAGTCTGGTGTTTCAGTCTCCTCGCAGGGTCCAACGAGGACACTGATAGCGCTTGTGGCCAGCTCTATCTCAGGGCCGCTGGGCGTGTGATGGCGGCGCGGGTTGGAAAGGGAAGGGCTACCACTATGATTCAGAGCAGGTAGGGCCCGGAAACCTTCTACTGGGGCTGCAGGGCCGCAGGGCAACCTCCCATCTGCCCGCTTAGTCAGCAACCCCAGCAGTTACACTCCATCACACCCACGAGGAATTCCCTTCAAAAAAGTTAAAAGGGAGAAGAAAGAATGATGTCCAGAAACTTGACTTAGTATACTGTTCGTGGAAAAAATTCATTCTGGAATTGAATCCTATGTATGCTTTTCTCTGCCACTCTTAAGTGGCTAAAAGTTTCACTGGCTATCCACCTTGCTGCTGAGACAATGTAAAAATATATTTTATTCATAGTTTTTAGATAAGTTTTCTGAAACTTTAATTATGGTTTAATCAGAGCTTTATGTTTATTGACTAAGTATATTGTTACATTTTGCTGCTATAGTTAGCAGTTGTAATAGAATCAAAATGTTTGGGAACCTTATACAATATTATTTTCCAAATACACTAAAGCTTGTTAAAATGCTATATTGATTGTGCCCTAAAGCAAGTTCTAATTTTGTCTGAACATTTTTCACTTCATTATTCGAATTCACCAAACAAAAAAAAATGAACTCTGCTTTCAAGCAGTGATACTGAACATTCGTTTTCGTTTTCTTTTGCAATGCCAACAAGGAAAAGTATGGAAATTGTAGGGTTAAGAAGATAACGTAATATAAAGTCACACTTAAAAAGCAAATTGATGCTTAAAGAAATTTTATGCTTAATTCCCACAACCAAAGTATCTATTGCTACTTCCCTTCTAATTTGGTCATCTCCTTGATTTAGCATTAGTGTACAAATAAGAACGGAAACGCGTTTCACTCTGGGAAGGTGGCGATTTAACAGAAAGACAGTCACTTACATCTAAGTAACCAACAACAGAGCAATGAGGGGAAAAAAAATTCGGCAGAAAGTTATATACACTAAATGCCTTTCGGACTTTCCAGTGAATTATTTTCCCAAAAAAAGCAATTCAAGTAAATACCCTAGATGCTATGGTGTACAAATATTTGCTTGTGTTATACGCCTACCAAGAGATTGTATTTTCTAACATATCAGATAACTGTAAAATATCAAAAAAACTTAATGTGTCCTATAAATCAAGAGATGCACCACCTCCACTAGCATGACCATACAATTAATCTAGGGATTCAATGATTAAATTCCAAGTTTTTGATAAGAGACCCAAAAGAGATAATAACAAGTTACGCTGCAAATGCTCTGTCAGCCAAGAAATGATTGTTTTAACATCAATTAAAAAGCCTCTAAAGTTAACTAGAAATGGTACATCACTGACTTTCAGAATCACATATTTCTATCTTATATCCAAAAGTCATTTGGATTAAATATGAGGAAACTCAGAGAGTGAATGGCAAATAGAAAACCCCTGGCTTGGGGCTCCTGGGTGGCTCAGTTGACTGAACATCCAACTCTTGATTTCACTTCAGGTCATGATCAACAGGGTCTTGAGATCAAGCCCCATGTAGGTTCCACACCCAGCACGGAGCCTACTTGTCCCTTTCCCTACCACCTTTCTGTCCCTCCCCACTTACACACGCTCAGAGGCGCTCTCTCTCTCTGTCAAATAAATAAAATCTTCAAAAAGGAAGGAAGGAAGGAAGGAAGGAAGGAAGGAAGGAAGGAAGGAAGGAAGGAAGGAAGGAAGGAAACCAAAACCCTGGTCTAAGTTCTAGTCTTCTAAAAATTGTATATATTTAAAGTGCATGACTCAATGTTTTGATACTGAGTTCAGTCTTGATTTGACCTTGGGCATGCCCCCTTAATCCTTCCAAGCTTTATCTTTCTCACTGGCAGAATAGAGGTGACCTTCTTAGAAAGGATTCAGCAAAGTCTGACGGATCCAGCGTGGTCAGGCCTCTGCCCATGTCTCTGCTCCCCCCTGAGCTCACTCTGCTGTGGCCACTGGCCTGGACACAACACGTTCATGCCCAGCTTCGGGCTTCTGCCAGAGGGGTTCCTCCTGCCTTGGAAGGTTCTTCTCGCAGATTTTCCCATAACTGGCTCCTTGATGTCCTTTAGGTCTGAGTTCGAATATCACCTCTTTGGAGAAGCCTTGTTGAGCAACTATTTTGCATTCCATTTTTTTTTTTTTTTAGATTTTATTTATTTGACAGAGAGAAACACAGCCAGAGAGGGAACACAAGCAGGGGGAGTGAGAGAGGGAGAAGCAAGCTTCCCGCCGAGCAGGGAGCCCAATGCAGGGCTCGATCCCAAGACCCTGGAATCATGACCGGAGCTGAAGGCAGTCACTTAACCACTGAGCCACCCAGGTGCCCCTATTTTACATTCTTCACAGCACCCGCAAGGTCTGATATCATCTTACTTGCGATCATTCCCTTGATTACTGCCTGTGTGCCCCATGAGTGTGAGCTCCAGGAGCGCAGGGGACTTGTCTGTCTCACCCACTGCCGGACTGCAAGTGCTCAGAGCAGTCCTTGGCACAGCGCGACAGAAAGTACCCAACACCCTAGAACGACACAGGGTTAGGGGCACTGATCCCTGTGCAGTCACAACTCGGCATAGAACTTCTGACTCCCTGAAAGCTGAACCGCCAAGAGCCCACTGCAGGCTTGAAGCCCCACCAATAACCTGAACAGTCGATTAACACGTATTTTGTGTGTCACATGTATTTAAGCTAGAGAAAAGAAAATGTGGTTAAGAAAATCATAAGAAGAATACATTTACAGGGCTGTACTGTATTCACTGAAAAAATCCACAGATAAGTGGATCCGTGCACTTCCAATCTGCGTTGTTCAAGGACCAACTGTATTTATTCAATGAGTTAATGAATATACAGTAAGACAAACTTACAAAGAACAAAACCAAGCACCACAGGATATAATATTTTTATAGCAGGTGAATGCTGAATTAATTTTGGAACATTAGCCTGGGGAGTGACCTCTGTAATCATGTCATGCCCTGGTCTAAGTGGAAATTCTTTTCTCAGTGGTTCTGAACACCAGCCATGTTGTTCTGCTTAAGGTGAGAGGGTTCACACCTCCCAGAGGTACCCAGCAACAGCCAACACTCTATGTCCATCCTTAGGCTGTGAACAATCTGCACTTGCAGGTTAATTCCTGAATCGTTGACCGCATTCCTACAGTAGGTGCTGTGCAGGGCTAGGCCTGGGAGGATGCCCGCCCAGATTCACCCGACCCAACTCGCCTCCAGGGAGGACAGTCCAGATAAGCAGTTTAAGGCAAGCCTTCAGAAACACAGAGCAAACCTACTCCTTGGTCAACAAGAAGGCTTTTCTGACTTTTTAAAAAAGTCAGTTCTCATGGAGGCCCTTACTTTTTTCTTCTTCAGATAAAAGCTGGCCAATTCCTTCAACCACTTCTCAACTCAAATACCAGTTCCTCCATGAGGACTTGACCTGATTCTTCCTGAGGAAAGAGCTAAAACTCACCATCCCTTCCTCAGCCCCCCCACTGGGGCCTGAATACCGGCCATGCACACAGACATGTGCCCTAGGTTGTGAAGTCCCATACTCACTTCTTCGTCTATCTGGACGTGGTCCGATGGGAGCCAGGCTTCCCCCACCAGCCGGCAGGTGCCATCCACATGGCATGGACTCAGAATGTTCAACAAATGAATAAAACGAAGACTGGAGAGGCACCATTGGCAGGTCCCCTTAGAATCCTTCTCCGGCTAGTCTCTGAACTGTCCACATCTCTCTGCAGAAACTCAGTACCCAGAACTAGACACATGAATCCAAAAGTGGCATGCTACAGGATGAAGTTAAACCCCAATGTTACACCTTCCTGAGGAAGCCAGAGAAAGGAAAACTAGATCTCCTCCACCCTCTAAAGACACACGTGTGCCTGATGTTTATCTGGTCACAATCACTTCTGCTTGGGGACTTTCAATTTCTTTATAAAGAAAGCATTTTTACTAAAATAAAATACTAGAAAGAAGTCTTGCCACTTTAAAACTATTTTTCCCTGCAAGGAGATGGTGTTGAAATACTTCGATTCAGCAAATTCTTACTTGAAATATTACCATAATGTATTGATTTTCACCAGACTCAATTGACTGAAAAGTTGTTTGTATAGCAATATTGGCCAAACCAATATACTAGAACAATTTTGTTACCCATAGTAATCAAGTGCATTTCTGAAGTATAATTATACTGTCATAAAAATAAAGCCAAGATACCCTTTTCCAAGCCATAAAACAATAGGGGCTATAAAATAGGAAGAAGAAAAGGCTAAATAAATGAGATTTTTTAAAATTAAATTTAGTGTCTTTTAAGAACACCTCCGCCTCCTCTTCCTTCCCTTAAGCCATGGTTAGCAGAAAATGATCAATACTTCAATCTCAATAAACTATTTCAATAATAGTTAATTCGGGTGGAAACAGAGTCTGAAAATCTCTGCTCAGCGACCTGTAACATCCTGTCATGTTGGTTGGACGCCAATAATCTATCATTGCCATAATGGATATGGCATGTGTGAAATTATAGGAACATGGAATAGGGGAAGCAAAGGTGGGGAAAGTGTAGAGAATCACAAGCTCAGGTTCGTTCTTTAGACTGTAATCAATACAATATACATTATTGTATGAAACAAACCTTTAACGGTGAATGCAGAGAGAGCGAGAGAGGGAAACATACATGATTAATTTTATTTGACAAATACACATTGATTTTCTGGAAATATTAATATCCTTGCTTGTCACATGATACTGTAACACAATCCAGCCGTACGCAAGTATTTAATTTTATATTAAGATGATATCTTGTTTGCTTGTTTAAAATATGATCTTGGCTGCAAGGAAAAGGCTCTTCATTTAATTGGAAATTTAAAGTTAAAATAAATCAAACAATCACCCTGGCTCTTGGGTCAATATCAAAACCACTTAAAAACTACTCTTAATTTACAAGATGTACCTCGGGGGAAAAAATATAAAGGAGTAGGGTCACTGATGCGGTGGGCTTCTAGAAGCAGGGGTCAGACCTCCTGCTGATATGGTGTGGCACCTTCAGGTTGGCCAGTGAAAGACAAGTGAGAGCTTCCTGGGTACTATGTGGTCCCAATATTTTCATCGAGGGCTCTTTTTTTATCATGTTTCTCAGGAATCCATGTTTGGACATATTTTGTTTACTAAACAGCCTTTCACTAGACAGCAATTCATGTATTTTCTCATTTTACATAACTGACCACCAAAGCTTCTAATTTTCATTAAATACATCATGATACTGTAATGAGCTGATATAATCCCAGCTCCAAAACCACAAATGTAATGTCTCACTTAGACTGCACAGCTGTACAACAAGGACAGAATATAACTTAATAGTTCATGCGCTCTCAGCCACTCTCTCCAAGGACCGTCAAGACAAAAGAGAGAAGGAGAGGAATCTCAATAATTCTCTTTGAGAATTAGTATCCCACTCCTCTTCCTGTTGTCTCTAGAGAGAGGCAAATTAATTCTTAAATAATGGTTTATAGCCAATCTTCAAAACACCATGTCAGCAGCATTTTAAGCTATGTGTTACATCACTGAGAAAATCCTACCCCAAATCCAGGTTAGACTGTTAATGTACTGTAGGAAGGAACTGGAGGAAGAAAATTCATTACTGTTTTCAAACACCTACACACTAGAATACATAAACAAAAAGCTGACAATCTGAGTCTTAGGCTGACTAGTTTGCATTAAAGAAAAAAAAATAAAAGATGATCATTACGTGCTTATTGGCTAACTGACTTATTAGCATGACTTAAGTCCAAGAGTTAAATATCACTTTATTTGTGGACCCAGAGCTCAAGGGACTACATCAAACAATGCCCCCAGGGGAAAAAAAAAACCTGAGTGACTGGCCTTCATTATCATAGAATGTTTCCAAAGTAAGTGGGCCTGTTAATTACTTTCATTTCAATGTGACATACTATCCAAAAAAAGAGGACACTAACTAGTGTGTTGGGTTAATGGATGCTAAGTACTCAGTTTTAACACCTGAAAGAAAATTAATCATTCAAATATGTGCCCTTAGTTTAGGAATTCCTATTCTTCTAGGTGAATGTTCTAAAACAATTAAGAAGGCTCTAAAACTAGCTAGATATGGGGAGAATCCAATTAAAGAGTCCTACTAAAACCTGCTTGGAAAAAACCCCCACTTGCCTCGTTCTCTTTTCAGCCAACATGTATAAAGCATCTATTCAATCCTTAGGACTGTGCTCAGTACACTAGAAAATATAAGGAAACACAATGGACTCTGCTTGACCTTGAGAAACAACACTGCCTGGGGGAAAAATGCAGACAGAAGAGGAGAGACGCTAGAATTCTGGCTTTGCCATTGAGTGGCCGGTGGTAAAATGGGTTGAACATTTTACCAGGTGTCCTAGAGCACTCTGAAAATAAACTATGATAAAAGGGAAAATATTCTGGAACTACTCAAAAATTACTATATGTAAGATACAATAAATCAAATTCATGACGCAACTAGTATATAGCAGGAAACACAGAAGTATACTGAGTATTGTAATATAAACAACTAACACAGTCCAACATCCGTGAGATGTTTGTAGATGTTCCTTAAAAAAAAAAAAAAAAAAGAGCCTCGTGGTCCAGTAAGTATAGGGGGCACAGTGCTTAATGACTTTTCTATTATTAGTACTACCATTAAAAGTAGCCAGCACTTAGTTGGTAGGTCACAGTGCTGAGGTTTTTATGCAACATCTCATTTAACCTCACGACAACCTTGTTAGTCTATTATCTCCATTTTACAGGTGGGCAAATGGAGGCAGAAGGCATTATGTAACTTTCCCCAGGTCACACAGCCCGAGGCAGGTACCGGGTGCACCTACCCACAACACATACTGTTTTCTACCTTCTCAAGGTTCCTGAAATTCACTGTGAATCTCTTAGAGGGGGACAGAACATGTGTCTTTCCTGAATTTGGGGGGGGGGGTGGAGGAATGTGCAGCATTTTGGGAAACAGAGCAATAGTGAAAGTGCATTCATTTTCTTTTCCTAAATCATTCTTCTTCCTAGGGATAAGCTCTACTTTAGTCTAAGGTATTTCCTTAGGTATTACCTTTATGCCATAGCGTCCACGATACCACTTGGTTTAAATGTTTGGGCCCAGAATTTCATACTGTGTAACTGGGGGGAATATCCAAAATGTGATCGACCATTAAACAATATACATTGCAGTTACACATGATGTCATACCCTTGAAATTCACAACATCCCATCAAGTGGAGCAAATAAGAAAGTAATATTAAATTTTTGTTTTACATTTATTAGCTTTATTATACTTTACAAGAAAAAATTAAATAGGCCCATTAGGCAGTTTTGTTACCAATGAGTAGATTTTCCAATACTTTCTTCATCTAGTTTATGTAGCATAGCCTGTAATGTAATCATTTTGTTTGAAAAAAAAATCACAATTTTTATAGCCAACACCATTAAGGTAAACTTAGTGTAGGAGAAAGTCAATCATAATAAATCAAGCAGTTTTATAGAGACTTTAGTAAAGTGGATTCTTATTTCTTGACAATTATACCATTTTTTTGGTGTGTGCTGAACTAAAAGCCAGGGATAGAAAAACAATACAACTGAAGCCCAGGCAGAAATGAAGATCAATGATCAATGACAAGTGATTATGCAATCTGGTATCTTTACATTCTCTCCTCTTAAGAATCACCTAAGCAATCAGTTTGAAGAAATGTCTTCTCTGTATAAGAAAGACACTATGTAAAATAAAGCCCTAAAATGATCATGTTACTGCCACTCACCCTCCAAAAACAACCACTGCCAAAAACATATTAAATCTTACAACATGCAGGACACTTGGGCGGCTCAGCTGAGCATCCGACTCTTGGTTTCAGTTCAGGTCATGATCTCAGGGTGGTGGGATCGAGCCCCAGGTCGGGCTCGGCACTCAGTGGAGAGTCTGCTTGGGGATTTTCTCTCCCTCTCTCTCTGCCTCTCCCCCACTTGTGTGTGAACACATATGCATGCTCTCTCAAATAAATAAATCTTCTTTAAAAAAATAAAAAAGTTAAAAATCTTCCAATGTGCATATGGAACACTAGCAATGGTAGATAAACGAAATCAGGGTAAGTTCCCTGTTAATGCAGCATTCCAGCAGTTAAAGAACTTGTGCTAAGGATATGTAAGAACTTCTAGCCATGCTTCTTAGCCAAAAACATGAACAAGGCAAACAGGGAGTTACTGTTTAAGCAGCACCAGTTTCAGATTTACAACATGAAAAGAGTTCTGGAGATGCAGGGTGTTGAAGTTTGCACAACAGTATGAATGGGCCTAATGCCACTGAACTGTAGGCTTAAAAATGCCAAAGAGACTAAATTTTATGTCATAGGTTTCTCACCATAATTAAACAAATAATAAAACATTAAAATGATTTAGGGTGCCTGGGAGGCGCAGTTGGTTAAGTGTCCAACTCTTGGTTTTGGCTCAGGTCGTGATTTCAGGGTCATGAGATCAAGCCCTGCGTCGGGCTCCATACTCAGCAGAGTCTGCTTAAGACTCTCTCTTCCTCTCCCTCTCCTACCCCCCAACTTTCTCTAAAATAAATAAATAGACCTTTAAACAAACAAGCAAACAAAAACATTAACACAATTTCATGCTGTGATTTTTCTTTGGTAGGCGGGCATGTTATTTCTATTTCTCTGCATCCCCTCCCCTCTTTGTTATTAACCTATGTTTTATTTTTTAAATATTTTATTTATTTATTGACAGAGAGAAACACAGCTGGAGAGGGAAACAAGCAGGGGGAATGAGAGAGGGAGAAGCGGGCTTCCTGTCGAGTGGGGAGCCCAATGTGGGGCTCGATCCCAGGACTGTGGGATCATGACCTGAGCTAAAGGCAGATGCTTAACGACTCAGCCACCCAGGTGCCCCTTAACCTATGTTTTAAAAGAAAAGATTAAAATCTTAACTTCTGGCATATTATTTCTAATAAAAATCACCTGCTGGAGTTCGGTGGTCTAATGTTTCCCCCCGCCAGAATAAACCACGACAGTAAATTCACAATAGGACAAGCTGAATTTAAAACTACAAACAGGGCGCCTGGGTGGCTCAGTGGGTTAAAGCCTCTGGTCATGGTCTCAGGGTCCTGGAATCAAGGCCCGCATCGGGCTCTCTGCTCGTCAGGGAGCCTGCTTCCTCCTCTCTCTCTGCCTGCCTCTCTGCCTACTTGTGATCTCTCTCTCTCTGTCAGATAAATAAATAAAATATTTAAAAACAAAACAAAACTACAAACATGCTTGAGAGTTAAACATCTGGTTAAACAGAACACATGAATAGGTTAGGTGTCTAAAGAAATGATTTTGGATTCCATGTGAAGTCAATAAAAGGAATCCAAAGAGTTGAAGAGTTGCTAGAAATCCTTCCTGTTTTATTACATCTGGCTATAAGCATAAAAGCATTAGTAAAAGGCTGAGGCTTTGAAAATTGCTGCCTACAGCGAACTCATGAGAAGCAAATCAGAGTTCATGGGTTCCTTCTTCTTTCCCTTCTAAGGGCACCTGAACCCAAGAACCTTCAGAATAGGGTAAAAATTCAAGTCAGGTAAAATTAAGAGAGAGAAGATTAAGATGAAGAGATGTTTTTTTATGCAGTACCTGGGGGCTGCTTGGGAAGGAATGCTAGTATGACCCAGGGATGGACAGGGGCGGCTCCGACCCATCAAAGGCATTAGACATGAAAACACTTTAAGGGCCTGACCTAAGGATCATGTGAGCGATATGCTGTTATTTAATTCTCTGATTTATCACAGTGGCAACACTTAACTTTCAGACCAACTACTCATAGTACCCAGTCATCTGTAGGAAAAAAATAATCAAAATATATGAACATAAGTTCTTAAAGGACTAGATAGAGGAGAATCGAATCACACTGTGGCTCTATCTGCAGAGAAGACTGAAGCCCTGAGTGGGTGAGCGGGTCAGCTGACTGAGAAGAAGCCTCTGACCCTGGGAAACCTGACTCATGCCAAGGCTCCACCTGTTTGTGGAAGATGTTCTGGGATTTTAGGATGTGACCCCTCATGGTCATAGGGCAATAGGGCAATTTTTATCTATAGCCATGTGGTTAGCAAGCCCTTAAAACTCTAAAAACATTAATAACCAATTATAAATTATTTCACAACTTTGAAGATATATATTAATATCAATATTAAAACATTTTAAGGTAAAAACACAATCATAATGTGATGCAGAGTTAGTGTATATATGGAAAACAGCTCTCTGGAGGAAAGCTTTATTACTCCCTCAGGGCTTTCTTACAGAGTATGGATTTTTTAATTCCTAGCGGAATATTTTTCATACACCATTGCAGACTATTAAGTACCAGATATTACATTATGTAGTTTAAACTTTGCACTAGTGCATGAGAAAGACTTCCCTGTCGAGAGAACTATTTTTTACGGTTAGCATTTTTTAATATGAAAATGAACACTCCTTTAGGGTAAGATCACTGCTACTGGAATTTAGGAGAATTTTATAACTTAACATATTCATCAATGTGTAGCAATTCTCTCAGGGGACTCGGGTGAGGAGAGAAGGAAATACAAGAGAAAGAAGGCTTGTTAATAACTTAATGGTGTCGATACAGGGCATAGCAATGGTATTTATAAGGGCTGTCTTCCACTGGCCACAGCTGGAAAAGGGCAGGATACTAGCACAGGGTGCAAACAAGTTTAAAAAACAAAACAAAACAAAAAACGGTGTGAAAGAGTGAAGGGAAAAAATGCATTAAACTTCAGGCCAGTTAAAAGGTACACCTGCTAATGGTGGACGGTTAACTGCTCACCCCAGAGAGATGCAGACGCAGAAATATTAAAAAGGCAATATAAATGCACTTTTCTAAGCAATTCCTCAGAAAACAGATGCCTTGCAGAATTTTTGGAGTCACAAGTGGAAATAAAAATCTAAGTGCTGGTGGTCATTGAAAAATCATTGCTGCAGAGAACTTGAGTACTCACGTTTGGCTAAAGCGGACGGAAAGTTTAAACAAAATCGACTACTCACTTGTAGACTGTGCCTCCGTTGCCATGGCCAAGAGTGTCTCGATACCGTATGTCTTGTTCATTCATCTCCACAAGAAAGAAAGAAAAACAAAAAGGGTGTCATGCTGTGGATGGAAATGTCAAGGAAAAGCAACTCTGGGCCATAAACAACAAGCAGTCTGGGTCATTTCAAGTTCAGCTGCAAGAACGAGAAGATCAATACAACATTTGCTGTCCAATTTATAAAAGACAATACCAAGGGACAAAGTGATGGAAAGTTTAATGACAATTTGTTTGCCTGGGTCATTTCATTAAAGTTTGATAAAAGGTGTCAAAATGGAATGATATAACATAGCTCAAAAGGGTCAGGTCAGAGATACTGATAAGAACACAGTCTCCAGTACTACACATAACCAATGCCAAATAGCGCTGCACATAACCAAAGTCAAACTTTGGAAGACAACACACACACACACACACACACACACACACGGGAATCTAATGCACAATCTGTAAATAAATCAGCCTCTGATACCTCCTCAGGTGACCCCATAGCTAACATTAAACAAACTAACTGAATAATGTTAATGACTTTCCTAAAGTAGATACAGCTTTTCTCTGGAAACAGTAAATTAGTATACAGCGGTAACTGGTAGAAATAATATTATGCTGATGGAAAAGTGCCAAATGAGTGCACTTTCAAATGCACAAATATTGTACTGCATAAAGGGAAAACATATAAGCATGTGATTCTTATAAACTAAAGTCATTTTCATAACTTAATATGTTAAACAGCCATGCACATTTTCCCTGGTTCTGTACGACTATTAGACCACAAATACTACTCTCGGTTTATATCATGAATACAAGTCGATTATTTTAGTGCCCACAAAATAATGTTTTAGAGCTTAAAAGAGATCCCCAAATTATTTATCAAACGACTTTAAGACCAGTCAGATTATATTTGATACATTCAGTAATTGTCTACACACTGGTCCAGTTCTTTAAAAATTAACTGCCAACTTTATTCAGTAAATGGATTCAATAAAAGTGTTATTTTCCATATAGCTAAAGCTTGGGAAAAGCCATAGTAAGCTGTGGGGAAAAAGAAAAATCAATTTCCAGGGAATTGCACTGCCTTGCATGGGCAGAAAATGGATGGAGTTTTTAATTCAATATCACCTGGAAAAAAATAGTTTGCTTTCAGACCATTATAGTAAAGCTTTAAATATTTTGCTCTAAACATCCACCAATTGAATAAAGCAAGGCTCCATTTATCAAGGGAAATATTTTTCTTCTATACAATTCTGAGGTTGAAGCTTCAGAGAGCTGTGATAATTAGAAGTACGACACAGGTAAGAGAAACAGCTTCCTTCCCAAGCCCTTCTGCCAATCCCTAAAAGAATATTGACAGATTAATGTGTAAAGGCCAATTCAACACCCAATTTAATTGTAGTACAACCTGATTGATACAATTTGCAATCAGCTAATCACTATATTTAGGGTCAGAGGCAAAATGATAGACAAGTCACTGGCAACTATTTTCCTCTTTGAGGGAAATTTTGTTCTTCCTTACCTTTATATTACTAATGCAGAAAAACAACCCATATTTTAACCTATATAAAAGATAGAACATGAAGAAAAGACAAGAAAACCTCATTATTCTGGACCAAATGATAAATTTTAAAACAGCATGAAGAATGGCAGTATATGAAATAACTTGAGATGCTAGGGTTAGCAGAGCTGTCCCTGGGTTTACTTTGATCAAGGGGTATGAAGGATACACACATAAACTGCAGTATCTATCGGCCGGTACAAATGGGCTAATTCCTTCAAAACTTTTCTCCACGTAGTCTGAACAGCACTCTTAACAACCCCACCATTTGTACTATTAGCTTGCCTAATAAGCTGCAACCTTATCAGGGCCCAAAGTAAATTCTATAACAAATCTCATGGAGATTTGAGAGATTTGAGATTCGTACGAGAACAAATCTCATACAGATTTGGCTCTAGAAGGACCACACACTCTGAGACTGCATCCCTCCCACCACTCCCAGGACCTTCTAGATAAAAGAACCAGTAGTTTCCTCTCCGAAAAATAAACATGCTGAGATATATTGTTATTACACATTCCAGGAACACACTGGGATGGACCTAGGCACTTGCTTTTGTAGAATCTCACTGGAGGAAGTGAAGGCCAAGGAGTAGGCATGGCATATCTCTGAGCAGCTTCAACCATTATAATGCTGACATCCTACTTTTTCCTACCTCTGATACTCAGAAGGCAGAGAAGAGAAATGGAGCGGCTACCCGCCAGCATTCCAACCTGACCCGGAGTAGTAGGCAGCTTAAGAGAGGTTATACACTGTGTGCGTATGTGCACATGTTGAGCATTCCCTAAGCAAATTCAAGGACAGAAATTTGGAATCCCTCAGACAGTAAGACTATAGGAGCCTCATAAAGATAAAAGTGGTTTTGGAGTAAAAATTCTAAAACCATCTCACTTAAAAAGATGGTATCCATAAAAATATAGTTAAAGTGTTTCTAGTTTCTACACTGTTTCAAAGTTTTATAGACCTTTGCCTGGCCTATGAACTGACTGGCCCATGAATTGATTTTTTTATTTTAAAAAATCAGATTCTTTTCCTTTTTGCTTATTTGGATTTTCTCATTTTCATATAGTATGCAAATATTATTCACGTAAAAAAATATTTAAAAGGAAACCATTAAAGCCAAGCTTATGAACTGATTACACACAACCTTTTCAGAATCTCAAATCTCTGATCAAACAGGTTACTTTAATTGATTTTAATTATGAAAAAAATCACTAACAGGATCAACTAACAGGTAACAACATCGTTGCCTTTTTTCTTTAGATAAGCATATTAGCTCAACTTTTCTAAATGAAGCACAGGAACGGAGTTCTTTTTTTTTTTTTTTTTTAGGAACAGCGTTCATTTTGATACAAAAATGAGATTTATACGCCTACAGCATAATTTAAATATGACAGTTGGGATCAAGTATCACAAAAATCACAGAACTGTACAGCTTTTCAAGCACACAGCCCAATTAGGTCATAAAACTAGTCAGTAACAACTAGTCAAGGCTAGAACTCGGTCCTTCAGTATTCTGTGCTCTATGCTGTATCTTAACGACTAATGTCCTGGCTAAGTATGGAGGGACACCCTCTCCCATCAGGCTCACTGGCCCACAGGAAGGAAAACAATCAACGGAAGGGCACTCACAGTTAAAAGCAATTTGATTAGCTATGGTATTTGTTTTCAGGAAGAGAAATGTTTCAAAGATCACATAGCTCTTTAGAGAGAAAAGAGGTGAAATAACGTTTTTATTCAATAGAGATACTGAATTATTTTTAAATGTAGCTCTCTCCTTGTTTTGACTAAAAAAAAAAAAAAAAAAAAGCAAATAAAAGGCAGAACACTAAGGGTGGGAAGAGAAGAAAAAGCCATTAGAGTTACAGTTACACGTCAGCTCAAATGACCTGGGAGAAATGATGGGCACCGGGCTCTGCTCCTGGGAAAGAAACTCAGCCTAGTAAGGACAACCCCCGAGTGGTGTCCATGTGGGTAAGGGAGGGGATCATGTCGCGTGAACTGCCATGCACACTCTCATTTATGTTTTGGTCTTTGTCTGGGATGTAAGATGAGCAGTAAGAATCTAAGAGTTTTATATAGTGGTGATAATACACCTTTTAAGCCAACTTGACAGTAGAATTCCTATTTTTCTTCCTCCTTTTTTTTTTTCTCTTAGAACACAGAAAGTTTTCCTAAAGGCATCCAAAGTTCTCAAAATAGCCAAACACGCAGCAGGATCAGAATTAGTTCTAAGATCTGTGGTTGCTCAGTACATTTTTATGTGATTTATCAGGAATAGGAAAACATCACCACCCTCTCCTACAAAATCTAAAACACAAAAGAAGGAAAATAACTTAAGAGATGCAAAGGTCAAAGTCATTTATCCTTGGAGTAACTGTGTACTTTTTTAACCCTTTAAATTGACCCACTGGGCCATTTCTAATCAGTTTCAAACAAACGGCCAACGTTAGAGATGATACCACACTAACACTGAAGGGGGAAAAACTCACGAAACACACCAGTGGTACTGATTTATAGCTCTCAATGAAACATGCCTAAACTATCTTATGATTCGGCTTTTTTTAAGCTAGAAAAAAAGGAATCCTCCATCATGAAGCCGTAAAAGAAAAACAATGTCTCCATTCCAAGGACTAAATGTGTTCCACTTTAAAAAAAGTGCTTGATTTAATATAACATTAATGAAATTAATGGGAAAAATGAAATGGAATTCAATTATGGATCAGCAAAGAAAATATTCTTTGTTTATTGTCTGCCTGTGTTAAGAAGAATCAGTACCTATCGCTTATAAATCATTAAAATAAAAATGCTCAATTAATCCTTATTTTATATGTAAAGGTCTGACAGAAACTAGTCCTATCCCTAGACCTTTGCTTCACAAATCGAAGCAATAATGGTTTCAGAAAGCAGTCACACTCTATGAGCAGACAATTGGAGAGATTTAGTAAATCCCACTTTATAGAGCAGAGACTAATCGGAAAACACAAGCCAGTCAAATGTTTCTTATGAACTGTTGACACTATATCAATGCTGAATCAATTGGTGGCATTTACTCTGAGTGACAGAAAAGAAATAAATATTTATATCGCATAACCTATATCAATGAACCCAGGCAGAAAGCTATTTCTAACCTGTCAATATTTGATTATGTTGAAGAATCATGTCCCTTTCTTTTAATGATTAATATGAATTCCTTATTAAATCTAAGTGGAGGCTAGTGGAAAGGCAAATCATTATTAATGCTTGAGAGCATAAACCACTAAAATAAAAAACTACGCTCAAGTGTTAAAGTATCGTTAAGTGGGACTTACATCTTCCATATCAAGTGGTGTCAGTGCTCGGCCCAGGCATTTACTGATGCCCCAGCACTGCAGTGCGATCTCGCTCCCTCTTTAGTTACCCTACAGCACCAAGGCACGGAGAAATTACTACAAGGAGGAGGTATTATGAGGACTTGCAAAGGTGGGTTTTTCTATTTTGCTTGCTTGTTCTCATGAATGAAAGTAAATACGGAGATGGCTACCCCTTTGAAAGAAGGCGAACACTGTAGTGGTTAACGGGGTCATCCCACTCCCAAGGGAAAGCAATAAACCATCTTTACGTGTCAAAAATCATCGTTACAACAATCTTCCACCACCGAGCACCTCACAACTGAGACCACTAAGATATTTATGGTACTAGGTCTGTTGTCAAAGCATTAGGAACATTTCAGAATGCTTATTTTTTCACACTAGAAATAAACCGTTTTTCATCTTTGAAAGAGGAATCTATGACAGGTTATTTTCCATTGCCTGGGCTGAACAAATGTACTTAAAGCTTCTTAATTTACGTCAACTTTGAAATATATTTTCCAGCTGAAGAAAGCGACTCATACATTGCTTTCTTCAGCTGGCTCATACATAAGTTACAATTAGTAAGTAGAATGCAAGCATGCTGAAGATCCATAAACATCCCAGGCTCAATGTTCCTGCTTTTTGGCAAGTTTTGTTTCAGACTGGCTCTGAACACATCCAGGGCACTAGGGGGACACCTTTGTGGACCTCAATTCAAACAAACCTCTGGCTGCTTTTTTTTTTTTTTTAATATTTTATTTATTTGACAGAGAGAAACACAGCCAGAGAGGGAACACAAGCAGGGGGAGTGAAAGAGGGAGAAGCAGGCTTCCCGCCGAGCAGGGAGCCCGATGTGGGACTCGATCCCGGGTCTCCGGGATCATGACCTGAGCCGAAGGCAGTCGCCCAACCAACTGAGCCACCCAGGCGCCCCAAACCTCTGGCTGCTTAAAGGCAAAAGTCTTAGGTATATTCCGAGGCCGTCAAGATCACATGGTCAGCACCGGGTTCTCGTTAGCTGTAAACAGAGTACCTAAGGACTAGAATTCACACACTCTGGAAAACCATCAGAAGTCAGAACCAGATCAACGTATTTTTTCCAACTATACTCAAGGACTGTGTGCTAGAGAAGCTAGGCTTCCAGAAGCACGACCCGCCAGTCGCCGCTGTAAGGCACGCACATCTATTAGAGGCCACAAAGTTACAGGTGATATTAAAGGACAAGCATGAGGACCCAGCTTTGTCTTCTTGACGGGCTCCACTACAAGTACTTGATTCATGAAATGCCAATGAGCCTCGGAGAGGTCAGCGTGTGAAGGCACTGAATAAGCATCTGAGATAATTAAGATTTCAGCCTTCGAAACATGGACGGGAAGTGAACAGCAGTTAAGAAAATCAATAAGAGTCTTTTATTTGCAGTGACACAGATGTCTCAGTCAATAGAGCCTAATAGGCAGGCTTGATCGCAACGGACAGGCGCCTGCCTCCAAGGCTATCAAAGGGCTTCCTCTATAACAAACATTAAAACGCATTTATGTTGCTATCGAAGAATCGAGGACCCCGTAGGTAGCTTAATTTGCCAGTGTATGTTTAAAAGCACTATACTATTTCAGGTGTGTCCATTTACTTGAATCAAAATTAGTGAGAAATAACCCGGCCTGCAGGCCTGCTTGTTCCCCTCTGCCTGGGTTAGGTCATTCAGCTCTGGGGGCCAGTTGGCAGGGTGAACAAAACCCGGGGCTTCTCAAGCCACGGAATTTTAAATGCCAAAGGTCGGCTGTTACTCGTTTCCCTAAAAAGTCAGTGTTCCTTTTGGGACAAAAGAAGGAGTGGAGGAAAGAAAGGAGCAGTTTTCCCTCTAGTCCTCAAAGATAATGAAAGTGGCAGCCACCTCCCGATGCACAGCCGTTTGGACAACCCGTGGGCTGACACACCTGTTCAGGACTGATTAACTTTTTTCAGACTGAGATGGCAGGAGGGTGTGTGCACGGTACTTCAATCTGCTAGGACTGAGACCCATTAGCACAGTTTGATAGACGTGCTGCAAATTGTTCTGCCAATCAAATTAAGCCACTGTAATTCATTTATGACAAGAAGACGTTCACAGGCTCTTTATCTGTTTATGAAGTTTGTGGACAGCAAAACTGGACAGCAACGAGTTACTGCTATGTGAAAATCTTAATATGCAATGATACCTACCTGGCCATTGGCTAATATTTTTTTCAGTTCGGCAGAAGACTTCTTTAAGCTGGAAAGGGAAGACATGATTTTTAATGGCAAGATCATGGACACCTTGGAACACTGCTCAGAATTCCACACTGAAGTACACCTCCACTTTAGGTGTAGACATGGACTACACTCTGTACACTGTTTTTCCTATACATAAAATTTTCTCCAAGTAACTGGCCTAATGGAAAGGGTACAAATAAAAAACCTGAACCCCTAAAGCAATAACGAAGCCTACAGTTACCACGAAGCTAGACTACCTCGTGGATTACTTCAGTGACCCTTTTGGCTATTTGTCCTGCTGCCTTTGGGTACCCTTCAGTGGCTACTTTATAGGGAGTCTGTCATCTGCTAAATACAGGGTACTTAGCGATGCATTCTTTGGATGTTTACAGAAACAAGAAAATGAACTTCAAATGATAAAATAGATAGTTTAAGTCCTGATCTTTTACTAGAGTTAGCTATAATTCAGCTTGCTGAGAAGCATATGTGCAGCAGAAATCAATTCTGGGACTCACTCCCTATGTGATCTGGGACAAGTCTGTTACTTACCCTCTCTGAACGGCTGTGTAAAATGGGGAAAATATCAATGTTATAGGGTCATCAAGAAAATTATTTATTATGAAAAGCTCATGCACATAGTAGATACTAAATAAATTTCTGCTGCTTTCTCTTTCCTTTTCTGTCCTATATGTGGGAGACCTGGCTTCCAGAGTTATTGAAGAAAAATGAAAATGTTCTTTTCTGGACATACATGGCTATGTAAACACCTACGGAATGAATCGAGGAAAAGGGGCCGGGGAGCCTCCGAAGCCCTTCTAGCTTTGTAAGGAGTTATACCCACAGATACCCAGCCAGTTAGTAGGGTGGTGTGCAAAACGGCACCTCATCTCATCAAGGTTCTAATTAGAAACTTAAAGCTTGTTTACTCTGTTCTTTATCTACTCAAATCCTCTACCCAGCTACCAAAATAATCCTCCCCCCTTGTGTTAGTTACCTCTGTAGATGCCTTTCTTCCCAACACACATACCCTAAGACTGAGAGATCCCCGAGAACACCGCCCACATCTTGAGCTCCTCTGAATGCTCCCTCCCCTCCCTTCCCATCCCTGAGCAGAGCCCAGTGATTTGGCATGTGCTATGTGTTCAGTCGGTGGCGGTCGTAGTTCTGGTTGTGATGTATTATATGGCAGTCACAGACACATAGACGCATGCACACACACACACGCATGCACACACACGCACATACACGCGTGCACACACATGCACACACGCACACATACACACGCGCACACGGGCACGCACACACATGCACACACGCACGCACAGACACATTCATTTGGTACCTTTAGTAAGGTCTAATCAAGAAAGATCTCAGACTTCAAGTTTGACCATACGTGCAATTTCAAGTTATGACTCTTCTTTCTAAATACTTTATTTCAACTTCTGCTGTGGTCAAATGCAACTATGGAGCCTCAGTCCCCACTTTCCACAAATTTTACAAAATATGCTCTCAACCAAGGATTCTAAACTTTATTTTTTTACAAGATTTTATTTACTGAGAGAGCGAGAGCGAGAAAGAGAGAGCGCGAGTAGGGCAAGGCACAGAGGAAGGAGCAACTCCCTGCTGAGGAGGGAGCCTGACTCAGGGCTCAATCCCAGGACTCTGGAATCCTAATGCAAGCTGAAGGCAGACACTCAACCGACTGAGCCACCCAGGTGCCCCAAGATTCTGAACTTTAATAATGTCCTCCTGAATCTAGGAATTCATATACTAAAGAGGGAGTTAAGAATTCTGCAGAATAAGGGGTACCTAGGCGGCTCAGTCGGTTAAGCGTCTGCCTTTGGCTGAGGTCCTGATCTCAGGGTCCTGGGATCGAGCCCCGGGTCAGGATCCCTGCCTAGCATGGAGTCTGCTCCCCTGCCCCAACCCTGCCCTTACCTTTCAGTCTCTCTCAAATAAAGAAAATCTTTAAAAAAAAAAAAAAAGAATTTTTTTTGAACAAGACTAAAGTAGAAACAGATATCAAAAAAATAAACTGACAAAATCCATCCAATTAAGAATATAATAATAGTAGCTATCACTTAATAGATGATACCCCGTGCCAGGCATGGTGCTAAAAGTTATTACTTATTATCCTGATTTAATCCTCACAGTAAGTATAGCCTTCTGGGAATAATTTATTAAGGAAACTCAGGTTCAGACCTCCTCAGTCTGCTTCTCTTCACACACACACACACACACACACACACACACGCACGCACGCACGCACTTTTTTTCCCTTGGAAACCTTTAGACCCTTGTAATCCCACAGAGAACTCCCAATTTAACAGTTACAATTATTGTAAAAATAGAAATAACCAAACAATGCCCAGGCACGGTTTCTCCACAGATACTCCATAGTGTCATACAACTTGAAATAATAACATTTTGTTTCACTGCATTTACAAAATACCTTTCATCCAAGAAACAAAATGTGATTCCTTAATACAGCTTCATCAATCTTCCTAACACTGGAGGTAGAGAGATGAAAGGTTTAATCATCCTGGTTTTACAGAAGGAGAAAGCCACAACATTTAGGGAAGGCCTTGACTTGGCAGTGGCACTTGAATTCAGTAGTTATGGCCTCGCAACACCATGTGGCTTAGTAAGCTCGGTTTAATAAACAATCATCCACCTAAGGCAAAGACTGATTCATGCCTTGAGAGTATCTGAGGAGAACACAGATTTCCTTCATTATGCCAATGCTGACTACCACTTGGTCTCATTAAAAGAAAAAGTCTGGGGGTATCTGGGTGGCTCAGGGAGTTAAGTATCTGCCTTTGGCACAGGTCATGATCCCAGGGTCCTGAGATGGAGCCCCACTGATGGGCTCTCTGCTCAGCAGGGAATCTGTTTCTCTGTCTCCCTCTACTCTTCTTCCCTGTTCCTGTTGTCTCTCTCTCAAATAGATGAATTAAAAAAAATTTTTTTAAGAGGATCTGCATGGGCTCCTTCCTGGGTGGCTCAGTGCATTAAGCATTTGCCTTTGGCTCAGGTCATGATCCCGGGGTTCTGGGACTGAGTCACACATCGGGCTCCATGCTTGGCAATGAATCCGCTTCTCCCTCTGCCCCTCACCCTGCTCATGCTCGCTCGCTCTCTCTCTCTCTCAAATAAGTAAATAAAAATCTTCAAAAAAAGAAAGGAAGGAAGAAAGGAAAGAAGGAAGCAATAAAGAAAAGAAAAATTCTGGCAATTTCTTTGTTCCTCAGTTTACTCAATACTTTGTTTATCTGTCATGGTCACAGTCATGGTCACAGTGACTTGGGCTATTCGAAAATCACTTCTAAAAACATTTTAAAATTTAAATGTGATGTTACTATATCCCTGGTATGACATTTTAAGAGGGACACTGAGACATCTAAAGAAGAGTAAATGGGAGAGGGGACAAGAAATGATGTATCAGAGGGCCTGAATGAGCTGGGAGAATTTAATTCAAAGACAAGACTTAGAGGGAATATAAATTTGTTCATCCACTCATTCACTCAAGCATTATTGACTATCTCCTATGTGTCAAGCATCACACTGGGAATTGGGAATTCAATAATGAATATGCTGCAATCACTGCCCTCAAAGAGTAGGGAATCTACTAGGGGACAGAAGCAATTGTAACACAATGTGCACAGGCACCAGGGGATTAGGGAAATTCATCAAGCAGGTACCTGGTATAGACTCGGAGGTGGGCTATCATCAGGAGAAGGTAGCAGCTTGGTTCCTCAAAGATGACCAAGGCTGGCCAGACTGAAGATGAAGAAGGGAACAAAAAAAAGGAGGAAAGCAGGAAGGGCCCAGAGTAAGAGAAAACATAATCCACTGAGGGCACCATGCAGTCATCAGCAAAGCTAGAATGTCAGGTAGCACAGGGCAGAGTGAGAGAGGCTGTTGCTCGCCTACAGCCCCAGGGATTTACAGAGCCTGAACTGCCTTGGCAGAGACGGGGCCGCTGGCCAGCAGACAGAGGCCAGTGGGACTCAGAAGGGACAGGCGTAGGGACTGATAGACGTGGAGCCCAGGGAGATCCAGCAGGCAGTGAAAGATGCCTGACAAGTGAGCAACACGGTGGGTGTGGGAGAATTTGCCGAGACAGGAAATCTACAAGTACTTGAAGGGAAGAGGTCAGGAGCATCTACCTAGAAGAAGGAACAACTCCGCTCTGAGGACTAAACGAAATCTTTAGGAGTAGGCGCTAAAGGGAGACAGACCCATTTTAGCTCATGACAAAGAATATTTTAAGATAGAGCTCTGTGAAAATGGACAGGCTGCCAGGGCCAAAAAAGTGCATTCCTGCTGTAAGGGCTATTCAATATTCAGGGATGACCACTTGGCAAGGGTGGGGAATCAAGCACCAAAACAGAGCAGGATGAGATGGGCGCTTCTCTGACGTGTTCCCCACAGCAGGGGGTCTTTTATAAACAGAGCTAGCCACTGCACTCTCCTGGAGGCCATCAGATGGCTCACCAATGCCAATACACCAAGAGGAAAACACGCACAGGGCCCTGCCAATCTGGCTCTGGTCTGCCTCCTTCTCTACTGTCACTCCAGTGTTCTCCTCCCCCCCTCTCCACAACCCCCCAACCAGCAGGCCTCCCTGGGCTCCAGCAAGACTGGCCTACTTATGAACATGCTGAGCTCCTTTTCCAACACAGGGCCTTCTTGATGTTCTCCCCTCCCTTTGAAATGCCCTTTGCTGGCTCTTGATGTGGCTACGCCCTTCCCACCCTTTAGGCCTTGAGGGAATGTCACTCTCCTCCCAAGAAGTCTACCCTGAGCATGCTGCCTAAATCTAAACATATTCCTGCCCAGTGTTCTCGCCCTTCAAAACCTGCTTGCTTCCCTCGTAACACTAATTACATAGTGTGATTGTTTGTGTATTTGTTTGGGTTTTTTTCCCCTGTATATCCATATATGCAAGTTCTAGAGCATAAGGACCCCATTGTATTTCTAGTGCACAAGACAGCCCCTACTGAATAGGTGGCACTCAATAAATACTTTTGATTAGTTATCAACATGGGACACAGAGCATGGCCAATCTAGGGCGGCATATTGAAGTTTACGGTAGCTATCTTTCAAACTGCATTCCTCCCATAACAGAAGTCACTAGTGGAGGAAACCACCATCACTAGCTGGGAGGCTGTCACATCCCTAAGGAAAGATGCTGCAACAAAAGGCTAAGAACCACGAGATCAGACAGTATTCAAATTTCTGCCGAACCCCAAATTTTATGAATATACACAGTAATTCTTTAAAGACCAAGCTCATCTATTCATGCTGTTAAAGCTAAATCTCAGAAAACTGAAGTTATCCTGGCCTCTTCTCTGGCCTATCATTTTTCTCAACTCTATCCTGCTTTTTCTACCACGATGAAATGGGACCTAAGACACCAGAGAAAGACCTTGTTTTTCCTCAAGGCTCAGGGTGAGTGTCTGAATAACTTTCCTGAAAATTGTGGAAAAAATAAAATGCTGGACCTTCCTTGAGCTGCGGTAACAAGTGAGCCCAGCCCAGTGCCTCCATCGTGCGGGTCCACGGCTCACGGGCCCAGCAAGCATGAGGAGCGAAGCTGTAAAGTACAGAGTGGTAGGGCCAAGGCCTAGAAGGAGGACGGAGACACCTACTCCACAGGGCAGATGAGCCTCTGCTGAATTACCAGGCTAAGTGTATGTTAAGACAGAATAAATTGGGGCGCCTGGGTGGCTCCGTGGGTTAAAGCCTCTGCCTTCGGCTCGGGTCATGATCTCAGGGTCCTGGGATCAAGGCCCACGTCGGGCTCTCTGCTCAGCAGGGAGCCTTATTCCTCCTCTCTCTCTGCCTGCTTCTCTGCCTACTTGTGATCTCTCTCTGTGTGTCAAATAAATAAGTAAAGTCTTTAAAAAAGGGGGGGGAGGGGCGCCTGGGTGGCTCAGTCGTTAAGCGGCTGCCTTCAGCTCAGGTCATGATCCCGGAGTCCCGGGATCGAGTCCCACATCAGGCTCCCTGCTCAGCGGGAAGCCTGCTTCTCCCTCTCTCACTCCCCCTGCTTGTGTTCCCTCTCTGGCTGTGTTTCACTCTGTCAAATAAACAAATAAAATCTTAAAAAAAAAAAAAAAAGACAATAAATTGCTTAAGAAGGAAACACACTTTAAAAAGTCATGTGTTCGCCGCAGGAAAGCTGGTGAGCAGACAGACACTCTAGTAAAGCAGTCTAGGAAAGTGCTCTGGGAAAAGAACCAAGACTCTGGGTTAAGGAGAGGGCGAAGGAGGAGGAGAAACCCGAAAGACATCTCAGCCAGTAGAGGGCAATACTGGTTATAGCCCTAAACCAGAGAAGCCCGGGCACAGAATGGAAGGGCGGCTGGATGCTGGCTTTTCAGTCGCCAGCGTGAATCGTCACACCCAGATCACCTCCACAGGGTCATCTTCACGTCCGGTCATGTGACGTTTACCGACCGAATAACCGCACGGAGAACCAAAAGGAGCCAGAATTCTATCGGCTTACGCAGGCCACTCCTTCTACCTGAGGATGTGATCATCCGGGAGTAAGTTTTCAGGCCTGTCAGAACAACACTTTGAAAAGGTTCTCAAGTCCTTAGTATCCCATGCCAGTGTGGGGCACTGCTAGCAGGAATTAACGAAGATTACCTTCCTTCTATAAATAGCTGCAATCTCTGGTATGATGAAAGACACAAAAAGAGCAACGGTGGCTGGTCAATCTAAATTTCACTACTTCATCCCTCCCCTGCCTCTTTCTGGTGACGATGTCAGGGAACAACAATACTGCCAAAAGATGGACAAGCAAGAAAAAAATAATAAACATTACGCAACTTATGAATCAGATCATCAAGGCATGAAAGGCACTGAAGTTAAAGGCACTGAATTTTCTGTGTAATTTGGAGACTGAACGTGCCACAGACCAACGTTAATAGTTTAAAATGTCTCATTCCATTTTCCTCAGTGAGGTCCTTTCTCTCTAGTCAACACGTAGCTATGGTTACCGAACTGGTCAAATTTCTTCTCGGCCACATACACATTCACCTGGTCTTACAGAAACCAGAGGTCACCCCACAGGCCTCTTCCACACCCCCAACTCTGTAGATAAGCATGCTTATGGGCACACTTCACTAGCTTGCCCTCACCTATTGCTTGGAAGTGAATCGGAGACAGCTGGGCTGCCGTGTTGAGAGGGTCCGGCCCGGGTATTCACCTACAATGAAAGAAAGAATCTCGATCAGTCTTGTGTTCTGAGGACACAGTTCCAATTAACCTATAATTTGCCACAAATTTCTCATTTCACTATGAAGGTTAATTAGCTTGTTGCTAGATAGACCCACAGTTGGAATCTACTCAGTATATAGGTTACAGAACTGTACAACCTGTATATTACATAATACACTTTTCCTGTCATTATTCAAATACTTACACAGCATTGAAAAAAGGAGAGACACATAGGAAAATTTCATTTCACTGTTTTGTTTTGTTTCAGCTACAAGACAGTATGTTCCGAAAAGAACATTAAGAATACGTCCGGAGGTTAGTGGTAAACCTCAAGTTTTCACATCCTTCTAGCTCCAAAGCCAAACAGAATACCCTAGAACGTTTCTTATTTACTGAAAAACGAGGTCTATTAATGCTTAAATCTAATACAATAGCCAGCTTTTCTTTCAAATGTAAAGCTATAAGCAGAAATCCAGAATTCAAAAGACACAGAACAATGGAAAGACATTAAATAGATCCACGTTTCTAGCATAAATATGTCAAAAGAAGAGAAGGGTATTCTGTGTGCAAAATGCTTATGTGTTTACTTAATCACTGAAATGAAGTCTGCATTTTCATTCAAATAAATCGTTGTGGACATCAGTACCTAGAATTATCCTGAAGAAACGGACCAATAAAAAATTCTAAATAATAAAAAAAATATGGCACCAAACCTCTTCTATGCAACTATGGGCACATACTGAGCAAATCTACAGACGAATCCCCCTCCACATCCCATTCAAAAAAAAAAAAAAAAAAAAAAAAAGAATCGCTTGTCAGAGCTTGAGAAAGTGCAGTTTTATTTGACATTTCAATAAGTGGAACACAGCATTACAAATCCATCTAACTTTACTGAAACAATTATTGAAATTCGTACCTTCAGGCCATGTATGTTCCGTTCCCCAGGAGGCTTGCAGGCTGAAACAGTAATTGACTAAATTGTAGAACACATCAGGGCCATTTACAAATTTGCTCAAAATGAATCGTTTAAAAAGAAATGAGGGTGACACCAAAATTAGCAGAGAGAAATGATTGAAAAGTGGCTCCCAAGACCCAAAGTGGGAATTATGAACCAGGGTTTTTAACTTGCAGGAGTGAGCATTTATAAATGCAAAGAGCTTTCTGACACCACCTCATATAAATTCCAATTTCTGCTTAAAACATATAAAAATCAAGTTAACTGAGCTAAAATGATTAGATTCCTTTCATAATTCAAATTTCTGCAATCTTTCCTCGACTCTATTACACTGTATATCTGCTATCATTTAAACTACTTTGAAAATAACTAGGGTTTTTTTGGGGGGAAGGGTAGCAGGAGAAGTCTTTTAATGCCAGAAAGATAGTTAGAGATTTTAAAATGGAATAGTCAAGTTTGAATACCAGTTTGCACAGCAATAAGGAGTCAAATTTGTTAAAATACAGAGATACCACTAATTTTACTACTTTCTTTTTTAGATCTTGATATCTTCTAATATTTAAGTCTAAAGATAAAGTGGTGCCAGGAAAATAATATTAAAATCCTGACACCACCCTGAGTTATAGGGTAGTACTTTTCCAATTCTGCGAATGCTTCTTCATCATGTGTTAAACATACAAATGTGTCCTGCCCATTTTATAGGCTGCTTCCATCTGAAAACTACAGTGCTCTACAGATTGTATGTTAAGGGGCTGTCAATTGTGATTGATTGTTTGGGGAAGGATAGATTTGATTTTTTTTTCCTCCTCTCTCAGATGTACATGTATTCTTCCTCTGTTTCTGACAACAAGAAACAAAACTGTTTAATAATGAGAGGATGTGGGTAATAATTACAAGGCATATCAGTTGCTTTAATTTTGTGTATTTTGAGCATATTTAAATTTATCATTATTTTCCTAAAAAATATATCTAAACCTTAACAAAGTACTTTTGTTTTCCCTAAAATATATTAAAATTAGGACTCCAAATCGTCTTTCTGTAAAATGGAAATTAACTTTTTGAACAAAATCAAAGTCATATACATTTGATGTGTGCTCCTTGAGGGACCATTTATACTTCCTAAGACAACACTTCAGAGTATTTCCATAAGTTCCTAGTACATTCATAAACTTTATTTAATAAAGAAGTAGCTAACCAAGAAATCAGAGATAGGCATCAACTCTTAACCTCTTACTTTAACATCCGCCTCATTACTCAACTGGCTTCTCAAACCTTTATGACTGGAAATCTAAACAACATTCAAAAAACCCAATAACCTCGTATATCCTAAAGTTATGGAGCCAGAAGTTACATAAGCTAATACATTTTCATACTTATTAATACACAACATATCTTTTAACTCCAGAGAGCACAGCCATGAGCTGGGAGTTACCATCCAAGGCAAATGTCTTACCTGGAATGAGGACAGCACCCGATGTTAGAACAAAACCGTTTTCTCCTACCTTTCTCACTTGTTCAGTCTAGAGATTCTTTTCAGTGTGGGGCCTGACCAAAGAAACTGAGGTCTGGGGGCCTCTAACCAACCAGGTATTAACCCAGGTAACCCGCCTAATATGCCTATACCCTTGTATAAGTTTGCATAATCTCACTTACATACATAAAATAGTTAAGTAAGGAAAAAGCAAGACTACAAAAAACTCAAAAGAGTTGTATAGGGGTGCCTGGGTGGTTCAGTCAGTTGAGCATCCGACTCTTGATTTTGGCTCAGGTCATGATCTCGAGGTTGTGAGATCGAGCCCAGCACCCGCATCTGGCTCCAGGCTCAGGCGGGGAGTCTGCTTCTCTTCCTCCGTCCCTCCCCCCAACTCACACATGCACACGTGCACACTCTCTCTCCCTCTAAAATAAATAAATAAAATAAAAATAGCTGTACAGTAACATCCAAGAAACCACAGAGACAGAGAGGCTGAGTCTCATATTTTAAAAAATTCAAGTCTGGCTCAAATGAACTTTATTTAAGAACTTACTGGAGGCTAACAGGTCTGTGCTAGGACTAAATGTGACAATCACATCTCATATACCGTCTTCTTTTAAGTATCTTCTCCCTACAATATACTGTTCTCTACACTCCTACGAACCCCTGCAGACTACCCCCAAGCACACTCCAGCAATATTTTCATCTCAATGCCCTTTCACTTTAAGCAAATCATAACTTAAACAAAATTCTTACTCAAAGGGTATACTAACAACTTATAGATGTTGTGGACTCTAAAGTTACTTAACCTCTCTGAACCTGCATATTCTCATCTATACAATGGAATCAATAATGCTTAATAGGCAGAAATGTCAGGTGAATGAGAAATGCTAACAGTTAAAGCAATATTAATGCCTACAGGCAGATGTCTAAAAATGGTCATTATTGCCATGAGAGGCAGCACAATGGTGTGGACAAGAAGACTGCAAAGGACTGCTCACAAAATAAAAGAAAAAAAAAACCCTAAAACTTGAAATATTTCTGGATGAAGAGAAGTAAATCTTTCACTGGGTCAGGGGCAAAGGAGGGCTACAACAAGAAATACGATGTCAAGTAGGGAAACAACAAATCAAAATTTTCAGCTGGCAAAAAAAAAAAAGTATTCTTTGTGGAGAAACAATTTTGAAACTTGACCAAATTCTCCCATCATTGACGATCACAAGAAATGATCTGCATCTCTTGTTATTGGCCTAATGCGTAGAAATGGCAACATCTGCTTTTCTTTTTTCCTTTTTCTATTTTAATTTTTAGCCTTCAGATACAACAGAATTGGATTAATCATAACTTTTGTCTCAAACACATTATCAATGGCTCAATTTTACTTTTACTTAGCCTTTAATACATTATTATTGATAACGTACTAAGTACTCCCAATCCCACTGCCCACCTTAATACTAGAAAGGCATTACTCTTGAACCCAGACCTTCTGGTGGGCTTCCCTTGGAGACTTCATCAGTGTAAATAAGAGTCTACTGGTTAATTGAGGCACTCAACTTCAGAGAGTTACAGGTAATGAAAGTCTAGAATGTTTAATTGAAAAACCCGTATCATGATTCTTTGTACTGTATCAGTTAACAAAGGTAAGTTTAACTTTCAATGATTTCAATTAAGTTATTTCTAGAAAAGTTAAACAACATTTCCTTATCTGCTCCATCAGTTAGAAAATATGAATTCCAAACGGGGCAATGTATAGTGACGGAAAGACTTAATAGTTTATATTAAGTGGTTCTTTTTTTAACTATTCTTCAAATTTTGAGGGAACATTTATGTACAGTTGATCAATCATGTCTGAGACAATGCTAGTTCTCCCACCTAAAAGGGAAAAGGAACATTATTTGACTACGTGATTCACCAAAACTTACCCCCATCAGCTAATATTTTTGGAGACTTAACAATTAAATTCCCATTTATGAAGATTCTCCATCATCTGGAAAATGCCACCCCCAAAAACCAAGCACCAAGCACTATCAACTCTCCCCTAAAACCCTGCAGGAAATCTTTGCTTCGGTACCAGCTGAAAAGCTTTCTCCTCCACAGCAGCTTTGGCTCCCATTATGAGCCACAATTTATAAATATCCAAAATTAAAGTCATTCATTTGCCTTGGTTTAGAAACCATGTGGACCCCCAAAGAGTTCTTTAAGCCAGTGTAAGTATGTACTTCAAAAACAAAAAACAATCTAGTTAGTTTAATTTACTCTAGTAAATTAGATATTTTATCTGCCATAACTATAATATAGCCTGCAATCCCCACGATAATGAATACTTCTTTTGTTTTTTCAAATTAAGAGCTAAACATCATGTTATGTGCATTTAAACCTTTGGAAAACATAACTGTTGATGAAACAGTTTACTGAAATAATCATTGTTGATTAGAATTTGTTCAACATTACCTCTTGGAAATATCTGCAGAGGCTCTATTAACTGTCCATTTACTTGCTGTTCCATTACTGTGGAATAATACTGCAAAGAGATTACAGAAAGAGATTACTCAGTAATGTATGAATACTGGAACAGACACTTATGGGTTGTTTAATTCACAGCACTTTTGTAAATTGCTCGTATATACATATCAGCCTCGAGAATACGTTTTCCTATTTGCACATAAAAATGACTATAACGAATATTCAGGATTGAAAGTCCAGTATAATGTTAGCCTCCACGCTGTCATTTATCTTTAAAAGAAAAATGTTGATTAGGAATTTAGTATTTAATCTTAAGAAATGTTTTGAAAATGACAGTATTAAAAATGACACAAAGATTTTGAGTGGCAATTTCTCAAACTGCCTCTTGTTCTTTCCTCTGGAACACGCTTTGCATTTAGCTTGGACCTATGGGCCTGGTAGTAGATCAAACATTATACATATCTGTGTACAAAATGTACAGATAATGGAAATCTAAATCATAGAGACCGTGGAACAAGCAAACAAGATATGATCCATCCAAAGATGACAGGATTAATATGATAAAAAGACAGCTCAGTTTTAAGCAAGCATCTTCTACGCTTCGCTTTTATAAACGCACTAGTATAGAGCAAATGTCATCTTAAAATTCTGGGCACAAAAAATAAATTCCAAATGAAAAGGCTTTCATGCCCATTCATAAACACAAATTCATTCACCAGGTTGTATTGTGGCCTGACGCCCATTTTTCCGTAATGACCTAAACGAATACATCTAAGTGGCGAACATATGCCCACCTAACCTGGACATGGTTCCTGTGCCCTCATTCTTTTTTAACAGTTGACAAACAACAAAGTGATGCTCTTGGTGGAAAAACATCAATGATGAAAAACACCAATGTTGTATTTTGAGGTGCTGTCACACACAGAGCAGAACTTTCCTTTAATTCTTGCTATTTCTATATTTAAAACACATACATGTTGTATTAACCGTCACCTTTTGGAAATTCTTGCTTGATAATCATTATTTGCTGACATTCCAAAAAAGTCTTTTTTAGAAGATACAGACAGACATCTTCCTAATGCTTTTATGCATGTTAAAATTATTACAAAATCAAGGGTTTGTTTTTAGAAACAAAGGGGAGGTACGTAATTCTACGTCATCTTGGAAATCACAAGGTAAAACAAATCAAGTGGATTTTTGATAGCTATGGACTGATACAAGTGTATCCAGCGCTCCGAGAGCTTCCAAACTGTAAAGGAAACCGACCCTCTCCTTCTGTGGATGTAGAAGCCTATATACATGGAACATAAACGTGTGTGACACACACCCTGGAACACATACTGAGCCGAATGTTTTTCAGGAGACTATATTCCTTTAAACCACAAGAAATATCCCGCTCGCCATTACTCAAACAGGGATGACAAGTAAATGAAATATCCATCATGTAGGCTGTCAACCTTTTGGGACAGCAATAACTGTTAACAAGTAGTCTGGAAAAATTGTCCGAAAATGACTTGTCCTTGGCACACAAGTATTTGAGGTTTCCACGGAAAATTAAGATGCCAGTGGCTATTTGGAACATTGCTCAGGTATTCTTTTTAATGGGAAATTTGCCGCTTATTGATCCACAGCATGTACCCCCTTGGTTCTGGAAGGCTGCAAGCAACTTTCCAATCAGTGGCTGTCAAAAAAATTACTGCCTTTTTATACTGATACAAGACAACAGCGGCGGTGGTGCTCTCCTATAGTCAATGCTTTTCTTTAATTAACTGCTATGTACAATAGGTTAGTCATTTCAGTCACGACTTCACTATAGTCCTAGAAATCAAAACAAATAAAATATCCTTATGTTTTATCTAACAAATTAAATATAGAGTTGTCTAAAACTGGTGCTTGGGGTCAAGTTTGAAAACAAATAACCTCACATGTAAAGGGTCAGAACAGGTGCAATGCATTTTTTTCCTACTATAAAACCTTGCATGCATGAAATTGACCTGTTTTCCAACTTTATTTATTTACCTCGCTAAATAAATAAATAAATACATATGGTTTCCCTTCCGTTTCAGGTCTGTGCCACATCAACTGGCAAACTATATGTGCTTTTATAAACCTCGTACACATTTTCTTAGCCATCTATAACCATCTCTTTATACTACCATTAACACGGTCACCGTAATGATATTAAATGTGCCACTTGCCAGTACCTCTAAAGCAAGTACTTAGCATTTGTTTTTTGCTTTCTCTAATTCTTCCAAATCCAAGGGACGTTTTTTTTTTTTCCTCCTGAAATGCTGGGCTCGGTCTCTATTTGTATTACCAGAGAATCTTGTGATAAAGTAATTCTACACCGGGAACACACTGCGAAGGGTGGTAATTAATAAGCCCCTGGCCTGGGCCCACTGGAGGCAAGGGACTCAGGAGCAGGCCGTGTATTGGGGTGCCAGACCTGGGCGCTCGGGCTGCTGCATATGTAGTGTTCTCCAAGGAATAAGGGGATGGCGTGGGGCCATACATCCTTCCCGGCACAGAGCAGTCCTCACAGGCCACGGGTCTGCGTCACCCGTGGAGACAAGCAAGGGACTTGGGGTGTTAGAGGACCCCAGTGTGTGAGCCTGAGGACTGGCCGTTCCCTAGCACACAAGCTCAGCGAGGAAACACCGGCTGCCCCACGGGCTGCTCCTATAAAATGAAGATGCTACACAGTCAGGAGAGCCCTAGGGGACTCACGGGAGGGCCCGAAGCTCACCCTGAAGCAGCAGAGCAAGGTGCTTCTAGATCCTGGTGGTCTCTCAGCGTTTTTAGCAATTCCCTCTTCAGACAGAGTCTTTCCAATTTTGTCTAAATAGTGATCAAATAAGCAAAACTGACTTCTGCTGGCCCAAAACAAACTGAAGAAAACAAACCAACACAACCTCAACCTTGTATGCCAAGACTGGCCTGGACAGAAAAGTGACAAAGTGACCATGATAACATCAATGGGGCCATAATTTGAAGCTATCCAAGTAACTGCCCAAACGCAATCTCTATAATCATATCCCAGGTTTACTATCCCTAACACAGAGCCCTGCACATAGCAGGTGTTCAGTGACTATTTATTGACTGAAAGGGCAGGCGTACTTGTGATTCTGGACCCATTATGCAGCCAGTCACTGACCCTCACCAAGCCCCAGCTTCCTCCAAATGAGAGCGCTCTAAAGCGAACCAGTCTATTACATAGGGTTGCCCTGAAATCCACCTGCGGCAACACTGATTGTGAAGGCACTTTGTAAGTTGTAATGTATCACTGGTGGTTGAGAAATTAAAAAGTGAGCCTCCTACCACACACAACAGCACTTTCTGAATAGAAGTCTTCCCACGTTTCAAAATAGAAAAATAGTTAGGCACCCCAAGTACAAACTACTGTGCTCACACTGAGTACATCAGCAGCGGTTGTAAAATGTGTTTTCCACTGGTATTCCTGGCAGAATCCGTTACACACAGTAATCGCAGCAATGATCAATAAGCTGAGTAAAAGATTAATCAGTTTTGTGATTGCTAATGGAATCTCCAGTACCAGACTCAGATTAGTTTCAGAATCCCTCTGAGATGTTCTTCAAAATCCTTAAACAATTTTAATAAGGATGTGACAAAGTTTAGCACAGTTATCCAAAAATCTAATTAATTTGAAACAGAGGGCCAGATTCAACGAGGGGATAGCAAATACAATTCCTGGCTTGTTTTGTTTGCAAGTTTATCAAACAGTGTTCCTATTTGTTATGAACCTAATTCTAATTCTAATAGCACAATTCAATCAATAATTACAACATTTTTTTCTTCACGGAAATCTGCCATATAAAAAACCCGAGTTCTAAAACAGCACAGTTTAAGTTTACAAGGTACAAGTTCTCTATTAAAAGAGAAAGAAGAGATGGAGAGAGAGAGATACACGCATATAAACACAACCACTGATTGACTACCTACTGTGTACTATGCTCACTACTAGCTATTTATGTTTATTCATTTAATTTCTCAAGTATCATTCACAGATGAAGCCAACGGTTTATCAGTGAACCCCCTACCTGGCCCCCAAAATACTTCTTTCATTCTAGTCCATGTACTCAGAACATAAAATGTGTTTACTGTTTAAGAGTCAAAGGTAAGTTATCTCTTATTTCTCAGACCTCAAGACGCTTACATAAACCAGGTTGCTGGGCAGCCTGCCAAGCTGGTGGGAGCATGGCTTCTTCAGTCACACCCTGCGTGGGTTAGGCCACGTCGCCCATCTTCCACAGACTGGAGATGCGATGCTCCGCACTGATGGGCGACCTGTCCCTCCTTCTTCAGCACCCAGCTCTGGTTTTCCTCCTCCCTCTCTGGCCACCCTAAGCAGTTTCCTGTAAGTGGTTCTTTCCCCAGCCCTCCTTTAAATGTTGGAGCTCCCCATGGTTTCTCATCAACCTTCTCTTCTTATTTTATACTCTCCTTGAGTTAACTTCAGCCACTTCAAAGGTTTCAATTACCAGAGGAGTTGTTGAGACTAATTAGGAGCTGATGAATCACAAATCTTTATTTCCAGCCCAGACTTCTCTCCTAAGATTCGGAACATACCCACCTGGTTGTCCAGAGCCCCCTCAAATTCAACAAGTCTCTACCTCTAATACCCCCCCCCATGCCCTAGACTCATCTTCCGCCACCTGGGCTGTTTCAGTGAATGACATCACAATGACCTAGTTTCCCAAACCAGAAAGCTGGAAGGAAGCCAAACCCCCTCTCTTTCCTTCTCTCCTCCGCTCAATCAATCACCAGTTTTACTAACTCTACAGTTTTCCAGCTTCTCAGTTCCGGCAAGCTAGGGCCCTCCATGGTCTAGTCCACCTCCTTCCCAACCCCTTCTCATCCCCTTTCCTGCCTGCCTGTGCATACCAGCTGAATGACAGGGAACTCCTCCTGAATGCATCAGTCGCCCCCACACCGGAGCTCTGTCATACTATTCTCTCTGCCCAAAACATCCTTCCCAGTCCTTTTGTCCTATCTTACTCCACTTAGACACTACTCTCTTCAGGAAGCCTTCTCTGGCCCCAAAGCTACATCAGGTGCTCCTTCTTATGCTCACAGAGCACCTAATGTTTAAGCATTTTACAGCATTTATCACTGTGCCTGTAATTATGAGTTTTCGTATCCTCCCCCACTGAACACTGCTGGCTTCTTTGTTCATCTCCCTGAGTGGAACGTGGGCTCCTTGAAGGGATGAACTATATGCTCACTGTACCTGCACCAGCCAGCACAGTACTTGGCGATCCCATAAATGTTTAACTGTATAAAACCTGCTGTACAAATTAGTGAGCACATTGGTGTGTGAGTGATCTCAGGCCCGAGCTCTACATTTACTAGCTCTGTGACCTTGAGAAAGGCATGCAATTTGCACCTCAGTAGCCTCAGCTATAAAAATGGGGAATATGGGGACACCTGGGTGGCTCAGTAGGTTAACTGTCCAACTCTTGATCTCAGCTCAGGTCTTGATCTCAGTGTCGTGAGTTCAAGCCCTTCACTGGGCTCCACACTGGGCATGAAGCCTACCTAAAAAAAAAAAAGAAAGAAAAAAAAGGGGGGGGAATGCCTGTCTTGCTCACCTCATAAAGGTATTAAGAAGATCAAAATCAAAGGAGCTGGTACATGGGAAACCTTCTATAAAGTACTTGAAAAAAAGTCTTGAAATAGGGCACAGGGCTATGAATCTCCCACTTCCAAGCAGCATTACATCAGAGAGAAGGGTTCGTAATAATAGGGTAATATAGAAACCCCTAAATAAGATCACTTTTAGGCCAGATACAGAGGTAGAATTTAACTGTTTATCAAGACTCAGTATTCCCTCCCATTCCCTCAATTATTATGGTACTACAAACAATAAGGTAATTAAAAGGGTATTATAAGGAACATTGTCTGTTTTTCTTCTAGAAGTTCATCAGGGGAAGGGCCCTGTCTTGTGTATTTTATTATCTTGTACGGGGAGGTATTAAACTGGAGTCTATATGAGTCTTAGGAGAGCCTTCAAATTCCTGAAATTACATGTGCAACATTACGTTGTGTGCATTTTCTGGGGAAAGAATGAACAGCTTTCCTCACCTTTTCAAAAGACCTGTGTCCCTAAAAACCAAAGAAATCACTGCTGTATTGTGCCCAGCACTGGGCTTTACATATAACAATGCTCCACAGATATTTAAGGGAAGGAGACAGGGAAGAGCTGGTAGAAACAAGAACTACTCTCATTGCTTGTACCTTCTAATCGACTCTGGCAACTCACATATCAAATTGTATCAAATCAGGTTTATTTATTATTATTCCTCTATACATAACAAGACAGTTTCCTAAACCTCTCCTTAACATGCCCCCTAACAGAATTAATACAGTGTTTCAACTTATAAGGAAAAAGCGTACTGGTTTTTTCCTACTAATGATAAAATCTTCAAATTCCTGCTCAGTCAATATTGCAAGCATACCCCATTATAAGAAGCCCAGTCAGTAATTACAGCAATAATCAATAAACTAACCAACTATTTGCAGTCCATAGTTAATTTATTAGTTTCCCCAGTGAAGAACCCAACAAGCTAAACTCTGTTAAATGGCTCCAAATTCAATTAGAACACTGCTTAGTGTGTCCTCAGTTACGCTTTGTCTCGATTATTTCTTCTACTTTCCAATGAGAGGCTTTGCTTCTCTGATGCTGACCTCTTAGGACACACACAACTGCTCCAGTAGTCAAAAGCAACATATAAAGCAAACTTATTTTGAAAATCAAATTAATATCTGCATTCACTTACTTGGTTTCAGATCCCCTCACTTCTCCAATAACTCACTGCCCCTGCCTGGAGGTACTCAAATGTGCACAGGCTTTTCCTTGAATGTCTGCAGACCAAGGATCCACATATGGTCATGGATTGATCAGATGATGAGAAAGAAAAATCATAGTGAAAAGTCTTCCACTGAAAAGGTCAACAGGGAACAACCCTGGGGCCTGCTTATGGGCTAATGTTATTGGATAGATGTATTTATTAATGATTTGGAAGTGAAAAAGGCAGTGAGTTGGCCATGCTTCACGATAACACTATTTGTTTTGGATAGTAAAACCATAAGGGGCGTTCAGGAGCTCCAGATGGTCTTAATACAGGTTTAGGCAGCCAATGGCAGATGAACTTCAACTTGGCTAAGTTTAAGGTAATGTGTGTTGGCAAAAGGGGTTTAAATTTATATTCAGCAATGGGTCCAAAGCTTGCAGGATCCTCTTGGCTGAAGCCTTCAGAGTCATCACCATGGTTAGCTTGGGGCAGTGTCTACATTGACCTTGCATTTGATTTCTAGGCTGCAGCAATTTTGTTATACTTCTAAAGGAGAAGTTTAAATACAGTAGTCCCCCCTTATCTGTGGTTTTGCTTTCCATGGCTTCAGTTACCCGTTGTCAAAGGCAGTCTGGAAACAAATGATCCTCCTTCTGACACGTCAATAGTAGGTCAATAGTAGCCTAACACTAGGTCACAATGCCTACGTCACTCACCTCACTTCCTCTCTTATAGACATTTTATCAGCTTTCAGCATCACAGAAAGGGTGAGTATAGTACAATAAGGTATTCTGAGAGAGAGAGATCTAATTGCTAATCGTCTGTCTGCTGTGCCTAATTTATAAACAAAACTTTACCACAGGTCTGTATGTATAGGAAAACACATGGCATATATAGGGCTCGGTACCATCCATGGTTGCAGGCATGCACTGGGGGGGATCCTGGAACGTATCCCCCACAGGAAACCAGGGACTGCTGCAGTAGCTTCAGGGAACCTGTCACTTAAACAAAATAGGACCCGTGGGCCATGCAGAGAGCAGGCCAAATGTGACATTCCCTTACACTCTAGCCACTTCCAATAGTGCTTGAGAAAGATCCGACCTCCTGCTCAACTTCTACTAAAAAAAATGAGTAAATAAAAAGGCTGTGAGGAAAGAGTAAAGAACATATAAGTAATAGAGAAACATATATATAGAAAGAAGCAACTTGTTTTGAAATTTTCTATTACTTCAATTTAGGCCATTTGGGACATATTTCCTAGGTTGATAATTTACTGAATTTCTCTAACTTTACTGTACTGCAGTGTATTTACATTCACCTTTCAGAGATATGCCGAAAATACCCCTCTCGTTTTCAGTAAGACTGGCCTACAAGGACAGAGCTGCCAACAAGTGTCTACAACTTGGTTATGCCCCACAGCAATCCTGCTGCTGGAGGTCCAACATTTCCCTGCAGCCCACACCTCCTCTGAAAATGAGTGAGCTCCTAGCCATCCGCAGCAATCCTGCTGTCTGAGGGTAAACATTTCCCTGCAGCCCACTTCTCCTCTAAAGACAAGCTCCTAGCCATAGTCTGTACAGGGCTAACTGAGGTACCACCTGGTTCTACTGCCCCCTGCCAACTATCTCCACGTAGGACCTCAGAGGACCCAGTCTCCAGGCTACGCTGAGCCCTCCACAGAGACGGAGCTGAACTGGAAGCACAGCCACATTAACGACCGAATCCTGGCGCTGCAAAGCACCCACAGTGCCCCGGTGCCGCTGCCTAAGGCCTGCTTGTGCTTGTCTTTTCCTTTGCTTCCACGAACCACAAAATAAACCCCTGCTCCGATGCAAATGTCAGTATGCTTCTGCTCCCTGCAAGCAAAGATGACCGAAGATACTTCACAAGAGGGGCTCAATACGGGGCTACCACATTTCTGTCACTATCTGACGGGCATCCAAATGTCCCACGTAACACAGAGAAGGGAGTTAAAATACCCGCCTCTGAAAAAAAAAAGTTTTATTCTTTGACGAGAATGAGAAAACAAAACAAAAACTTCATTTACAGCTTAGAACATGTGATTATTTGAGTAAAACAAAAGAGAGAGAGAGAGAAATTTCCATAATATTTAAGCCATAATATTTATTTCATTCAGCTCACCTCTTCCTGTGCCATTTCTCAACCTCGCCAGGAGAATATACTGCATTATCAGCTGTTCAAGTGAACTGCACTGGGCTGATGTTGCTACATGCAAAGTAAGTTCAAAGTCGAACCTATTTAATACGGAGCATATTGAAAATGAGCTTCCAACCTTCTGCTCTTCGAAGAAAACTTCCTAATAGCAAAGGCCCTGGTGCTATTAAATGTTCAACTCCTAAGTGGGCAACAAATTCTGTAGTAAAACTTAGTCCTGTAGATAAGGACAAAATTCTTTGCAATCTCAAAAGCCCAGGGCTCTTATTCAGGTAAGCACCTGACTCCTGATTTTGGCTCAGGTGATGATCTCAGGATCCTGAGATCTGGGCCCGCGTCAGGCTCCACACTTAGCACGGAGTCTGCTGGCGATTCTCTCCTTCTCCCTCTCCCTCTCCCTCCAGCCCTCCCTCTTAAATCAATAAATAAAATATTTAAAATTTCAAAAACCCACAAAGTATTTATTATATACTTATTTACACTCGGGTATACTAACATCCTAGTAAATCACGTTCTTTTTTGTTAGCAGGAAAAAAGTAGTATTTGCAGAGCTTCCTGAAGAGGACCTCAATGGACGCCAGAACAAAGCCATCATTTCAAACCACCAGAAGTAAAGAGAGTGTGTGTGTGTGTGTGGGGGGGGGGTGTCAAACGATGTGGGACCGTGTCCAGGCCTTCCCATTCATCGGCAACATGACCTTCAACTGAATCTGCCCTCTGAGGGCCTTGGTTTCCTTATCTACAGAATGAAACAGCTGGACAAGACTTCTAAGGCTCCCTTCCAACTATAGTTGAGTAACTGTCTGATTTTAGAGGCAATCTCCAAGTTGTGTATACGACGATAAGGCTAATCATATCACAATTTACAAGGTGCCACAGAGGTCGAGGAGTATTTTCCCTCCTGGTACCCAACATGTAAAAAGGTACACTATGGTCAAGTATACCAAAGGGAATACTTACACTCCACTGAAACACAAGGTCTCTGCCGTAATGGGAGGCATTACAGTTAAATTCATCCCATCCTCTTCTGGCAACGTGGGAAAATGGTGTAAGGCAGAGGATGGGCAAAATGAAGAAAATTATTCTTGTTAATACTGTGCTCCACTCACACAAGCCTCTCAGCATCGAGGGGACCAGGTGTAATAAATCCTGTACGAGACACAGGATTTAGCAGAAAAAATTATGAATCCATTTACAAACGCACGACGTATTGAGTTTCTTAATGAAAGATCACTCAAAAGCCAAGGTTAACAATAAAATAACCCCTCCTATAACTGGGTCTCAGTGATGGAGAAAGCTTCTGAGGAATCAACAGACAATCCAGCACTGCTGTTTGGTGCAGAAAGGAAAGGAAGCCAGCACACCCAGACAACGAATACAAAAGGACAGGAGAAGAACAATACACCATCTCTAATCTTCCCAGAAAATGAGAGGGGGAAACAAGAACATCAACAGAAATGTAAGATTATATTAAGGGAATATTTAACAGGGTCCTTTAAATAATTAGCAATGATCAGGTATTTAGTTTTCAGAATATGTAGGTTGGGTGTACTTTTTTTTTTTCTAATAAAGCATTTCAGATTCTAATTAAAAAAATACTTTATGGAGGAATTAAAAAGATACAATAGTGTCAGAGGAAAAGCCATGATCCCAGAAGTGGAATATTCTAACAACATAACTTACAAGAAACTACGCCATAAAAACAGATTGTTGATTAACACAAACTCATAACAAAACACAGAGAGCCATCACAATGGTGCTGTAATAACACTTGGCTGCTGGATTCTCTCAATACATTAAATATCTCCTTGGAGACCAAATTACTTTACATTTTCTTAAAAGACAATTTATTATAGCTTTGTTTTCTTCTCATTATCTCTTAAAAATATATCTAATGAAGAAAAGAATACAAGTTCTAAATGACTTACATAAAACGGGGCTAATGTGTGACAACAGACTTCCGTTTAATGTGTTGGTTATTATTTAACAGCACATGACAACTTACTGTCATGACAAATCCTTTCGACGACGTGATACTCCACGTGTCACATGTATCAAAAACCACTGTACGCCATTATTATGGCACACATAAAATTAACAGCCTGAGGCTGCTAGCAATTTAAATAATTGATAAGTTTTCAATTAAAAAGGCAACATTTTCAGGTCTAATGTGAAAATCTACTTAAATTACTAATAAAAATAAAAACTTATGCTTCTGTTGGCCCAAAGCCAGAAAATGCTTGCATTCAAGGGGGAAAAAAGTAATTCTGCAAGTTCCAACTCAGACATTGCAAATTTTCTTCCCAATTTTATATGCAGAGATCCAGCCTGTTTATTTATTTAACCTTTGTAATCGGTAGAAAAGAATGATTATGGGATTTCCAGTAAAAGTCTCCAGTTTTGCTCACCCCATATGGATTTTAGAGAAATAATAGGGGGACTGCAGAAACTAATGAGAAACTCAGCCTTTTTTTTTTTTTTTTTTAACAGTAAATACAGAGTTACCTGTCAGTATCTCATTATCTTCCCTACCCATCACCCAGATTCTGGATTCAAAAAGTTTTCAGTCCAAATGAACCTAAAGAATAAAGACCATGCAGTTTCTCATAACTAAAGGCTATCAACAAAATACTGGGAGATGAGGTCCAAATGGTTCTCCTTACCGCAAAACTGGAACCCAGAAGAATTTTAATCATAAGAACCAAGACAGATCAGGGGTGCCTGGGTGGCTCAGTCAGGCTCAGGTCATGATCTCATGGTCCTGGGATAGAGCCCTGCTTGGGGGACTCCCTGCTCAGCAGGAAGCCTGCTTCTTTCCTTCCCTCTGCCCCTTCTCACCTACCCCACTCGTGTGTTCTCTCAAATAAAATAAAATAAAACAAAATAAATTTTTTTTTAAGATTTTATTTATTTGACAGCGATAAACACAGCTGGAGAGGGAACACAGGCAGAGGGAGTTAGAGAGGGAGAAGCAGGCTTCCCGCTGAGCAGGGAGCCCAATGTGGGACTCGATCCCAGGTCTCCGGGATCTTGACCTGAGCCGAAGGCAGTCGCTTAACCAACTGAGCCACCTAGGCGTCCCTAAAATAAAAGTTTTTTAAAAGAACCAAGACAGATCAAAATGACAACCAACCAATTTTATGTGTGACTTTTGAGGAAGAGTTTCCCCTACTCTTTACTTTTTAAAATGTTTATTCAGAACCTGACTCTACATAAACAAAGGGTATATGAGGGTAGGACCATCTCAACAGTTAAGAGGGAAAAAAATCCATTTAGGCTTTCAATGACTTAAAGCTTGTTATCTCTCAGGGATATTTTCATTTAAAAAGATTTGCTCAAACATCCAGAATCAGAGAGATTTGAATCAGTTAAAATTCTTCAAGGGATTTCAGCTTCCCATCTATAAATATTTAAATAAATTAATGAGAAAGCCGGGACCCGATCAATCAGACCACAATGCATGGACCACTGCCAATTCATAAAAAAGCCTTCACCATCCATTGCAAGTTGGTAAGAGTAAAGAATATCAATTCAATATGTGTACACCTGAAACTGACGTTATATGTCAATTATACTTCAATTTTAAAAATGAGGGGGGGAAAAGAATGTAGTTTCACATAAAACTAAATTTACTCACTTTATTTGTTTTTAATTTTTAAGTAGTTTCCACACCCAATGTGGGGCTTGAACCCACAACCCCAAGATCAAAAGTTGCACACTCCACTGACTGAGCCAGCCAGGCACTCCTAAATCTACTCACTCTAATGATCACCCTTGCTTTTGAGATTAGCTACTGCCCGTCATTTTTAATTTTTAAATTACCCTCACTGTTCTTCTTTGTTAGTAAAATAACAGTGAACAGTAGGTACTTTTTATTATTTATTTTATTTGGCAAAATAAAATGTTACCATGCCTATATCCTCCAATCTAAAAGTGAAAACTGATTAATTCATGAAATCCACAGATTTGGGGGATCAATAGGCTAGATTTCTTTTCAGACTAAAAAGTGACCCTACAGAAACCTCAGAAACTTGTAAGTATAATGACAATTACGGAACTCTTAATGTCTTTCCCCCAAACACAAAAATAAATGCAGCATTTGAGAAAATGAGCACAAATCATAAGGAATGTATACGATACCTATCTCAACTAGGGCACAAACACACAAATCTCCCAGAACGTGCTGATGGTGAGGAGGTGGAGGGGAGGGAAGCAGCACAGCACTCCCTTACGGGGCCAGCCTTCACAGCAGGAGAGGCTGAACTTCAACTCTACGCTCACATTCATACTCGCCCTAAGACCTTGGCATATTTCTTAGCCATCCCTTCCTCATTTTAACATGGGATGATATTATCTACCTCACCAAGGCATTACTAAAACCATAGAAAATCAAATACCTTTTGTATCTAGTGTGTATATATATATATGGTTATATATATATACATATATATACACAACTAGGTATATATAGAGAGAGACATGTATGTATAGACATATATATATATATATATATATATACGTATATATATGGCACTTAGAAATGGGAATGATAATCATCCCTACGATGACATGCATAACATATCTCAAAAGGACAATTTGTCAGAACTTCCCAAAAGCACGTTTTTGAAAGCACACCTTTGTGTGTAGCTATGTCAGGGACATAATAAAAGTACAGTGATGCTGGTAAAATACTCTCTGCAGTGGATGTGTGTCAAAAAAACAGAACCCATCTGTGTGTGTGTGTGTGTGTGTGTGTGTGTGTGTGTGTGTGTGTGTTTTCTAAAAATAAGCATGTCCCATTCCCAGGAGAGTCAGCCAATCCATCAATACTCGTGCTAGACCTTTGAGCAGACAATCCTCCTCTGCCTTTCAGGTACTGAGGAGCCCTGCTCTAAATTCTCAGTTCACAAAGACTCTCAAATAAGTTAATGGGAAGTCAATGGGAAATTGACTTTCCTCCTCTGTGCTGGTCTGAGCACAACGCTCTGTTAATCATGCCATCGTTCTTGTTCTCTTTCCTCCTACCCTAAATTAAAACTATTGGCGGAAACCCTTACAGATATTTTACAGTTTTCATTACAATGAGACGATATTCTGGTGGAAGTTGAGGTCCATAAAAACCTCCAACCTCACTGCTGGCTACGTCTGGAGTCTCACAGACAAGCAAGGGCCCTGACGTGATCATTTCCACCATAATACCACTCTGCATTTGTATAGAACTCACAATTTTTCAAAGGTCTTTCACATCTATCATCCCATTTGATCATTACAATGACCCTATGAAGTAGAAAGGACGAGTATTATTATCCATAATTGACAGATGTGGCAGCAATAGCCAGAAAGGTTAAGTGATCTGCCTGAGGCCAGCTAGCCAGAGGAGAACCAGCGGTCTGACTGGAGTCCAGTGCTCTCGCTCTGTCTCTACTGGGCCACTAGAAAAGGTTCTGTACACAGATTACAAAAGAAAATAAAACGAACAAGAGGAAATAAAACACAGTAAGAGGTCAGCACACATCAGGGTTCAGGGAAGCTATGCCTCTTCATCATAGTTGGACCTGTCAGGCTTAGTATTAAAGTTTTAGGTATGTCCCCTTTTGTCTTATCTCGCGTATCTACTTCGGCGCCAGACGATCGATAGGCAAATTTCCATGGAAATTTGAAACACAAAAGAAAAGTCATTTCAGGATATATTCCAATCACCGATTCGGTAAGTAACCCTGTAGTTCATTTCAGGGTGGAAGAAAAGGGGGGTGGTTAGTGCTAAAATAACTAAGAGTACATTTTTAAAGCGTGTATCCCTACTAAGCCTGCAGCTACATTATAAATATAGTCTGTTTGTAAGGGTGAAAGACATCTCCAGTTGAAAGTAGATTTTGAAAAATTTTTTAGAGCCCAGGGGTTCATTTTTAATGAGCCGTTACTTTAAGTACTGCATAAAAAATACAGGGAATTGATAGTCCATTTAGTCTGCACCATACCTAATGCAAAAGTCATTAAGATGCATTATTCTTAATGTTCATGATATGATCAGTAAGTGTCTTTTGAAAAGAACACCCTTAACTTCAATGTAAGGAAATCCTTGACACCTTCATGCATCCTACAGAAGAATGTCACAGTAGCTGTGATCTACTTTTATATCTTCACCCTGCGAGAAACAGTGCCCACGTATTACAATAACACAGTACAGTAGTCCTCACTTATGACAGACTTACATAGGACAGCATGGCCTTCATTTCTTCATCGCTCCTCACGGTTATTCGGTCACCATCTTCATCTTCATCTGTTTCAAAGGCAACACAGGGCGAGTGGTGAGATTTACAGTTTTTCAATGCACAAAAACCACGCCAGCTGGGAACGTAACTCAACTGCTTTTCACAACCTGAGAGCCAAATCTTCAACACCGTATTTTTGAGGGTATTGAGGTTATTGGTTGCTTTGTTGGGGTTTCTGTTGTTCAGAATATGAGCAGTCTTGATAAAGAACCAAAAATTTCAGGGACAGCTGAAAATTAAAGTACTGCTTACGTCAAGCCTGACATGTATCTAGGTTAACGAGTCGGTGGAGTGTGAGTAAACGGGTTGGGTGTGAAGAATGTCACATACTGAAGTAGGCCAGTCTTGTCTTACCGTCCGTACTTTCCATCTATCACACAACATCCTACACCTTATTTGTCCGGTCTTCCTCTCTCCCAGGAAAGCCATCATGTACTGAACATGGCCACACACAAAGCACCATGACTCGTGCCTCATGCACCACACACATTGCACAAGGACCCTATGATGTGGACAGTGTGACCTACTATTCCCCTTACACACAGAATACGGAATCTATAGAACGTTAACTTGCAAAGCAACTCCTAACACGGTTATCCCTATAACCCATTCTATCTGGGAATTTGCTTGCTCTTTCTGAACAGTTCCATTTCTGTGGGGTACTCTGACTGTAACAAGCTTCAAGTGGCTATTTATGTGATTTTGAAAAAATCTGATAGTCTTAAAATTGGAGGATAATTAAACTTTACAAAATACCCAACCAGAATGCACACATTTGAATAAGTGCACCATCCCGAGCAGTCACATCCAGAAAGTTATTTCCATGATGCTTCTCCCGTTCAAAATAGTTTTGAAATACCTCTTTGAAAACTGCTCTAAGAACCCAAAGATAGACTGTGTGAAAATTATCAGGTCTCATTTTTTTTTTTAAGATTTTTTTTGGGGGGGGACATAAACTTTACACCCAACGTGGGGCTCGAACTCACAATATGGAGATCAAGAGTCACATGTTCTACCAACCAAGCCAGCCAGAAGATGACCCCATCTCACTTTTAACCCAAAATGGACCTGCTTCCCTGGTCATTCACCTACGCTATCCGCCAGGCACAACTCAGAATGACTTCTGCTTATTTCTAAATATTCAGTTATTTCATCGCTCTAAAAATAAAGATCTGTCAACAAAACAGCCTATGTGAGAGATTCTAAATGTATGGCTGAAAGAAAAAAGCCAAAAACATTTTGAGCATTTTGTAGTATTGTTGGAAGAAGTACCCAGCCTCGCAGGGGACAACTTGGAAGGGGGCAGGCTCTCTCTCAATTTGTGCACCTCTGATGCACTTGTTAAACAATCAATGTTGCTATCTATCTATCTATCTATCTATCTATCTATCCATCTATCTATCTATTGTCACTCCTGAGTATCTAATTGCTGATTTGATCAGATGCAGAGAAACTGATCCTAGACCTGGAGAAACAGACAAGTCTCAGGTCATAAAGAGAACAAGCTTACATGACATGCTCTGGGGACTCTTACTGAAAATATAGGGGGAGTTCAGTCCAGCTCATGGATCCTCGCCCACCACACCCCAGCGGCCCTCCCTCCCATCCAGCTGCAGTTCTGTAGATATCCCCCTGTTCCGTGGCCAGGCCATGGAAACCCTAGGAGGGAGCTTGTATTCTCTCCTAATTAGCCCATTTCACCAGCAAAACCTTTTTTCTCCCAGCAGCCAATAGCAATCTATCTGACAGCATGATAGAAACCGGCAGTTGAGCCAACCCTGCTCAGTGACCAAGCCAACTGCTCTCACTGGGGTTTCTCTCCAAAGCATTTGTTCCTGGATCCCGGATTGTGGTTCACTCCCAAAGAGTTCCTGAACTCAATGCAAATCAGTATCATCAAGTCACACTATTTAAATAGCTACATAAATAAGAGCTGTCCAGAGTCACTACTGTACTATTCCAAAAACATTTTGAGCATTTTGTAGTATTGTTGGAAGAAGTACCCAGCCTCCCAGGGGACAACTTGGAAGGGGGCAGGCTCTCTCTCAATTTGTGCACCTCTGATGCACTTGTTAAACAATCAATGTTGCTATCTATCTATCTATCTATCTATCTATTTATCTATCTATCTATTTATTTATTGTCACTCCTGAGTATCTAATTGCTGAAAACCGAGGCCAAAAGGCCCAAATAGCCAATCTGGGGGTAAAGTCTTGGCACTGTTCCATAAGGGGTCTGATTCCAAGAGAAAGATTTCGGATAAGTTGAAGGAGGCATTCTAATAAAGCCTGGGGATAAAATCAGACTTACATGACACAGTGATTAATGGTTCTTATGGATTATTAAGAGACTCTATTTTATGTAGGTATTGGTTTTCCTCACAAATGGCTCTTTGGGGGACTGATAGACTCTTTGCCATTTGTGATCAGTAGTTTTAATGAAGACTCCTGCTCTTGTCAAAGAGGAAATTGAGTTGGAAAAGTAATCACACCTATGAGAAGACTGATGATTCTGGCCAAAACACAAACCCAAGCTATCTATCCCTGTAATGGCAGTCAAACCATTTATTTGCCTTGACACTTAAGTGAGAATATAGTTCTCTGTAAAGACAATAAATTCCAAAGATATCCAGATGGCCAACAGACACATGAAAAATGCTCACCATCACTCATCATCAGGGAAATGCAAATCGAAACCATGATATGCTACCACCTCACACCTGTTAGAATGGCTATCAACAAAAAGACAAGAGATACCACCTGTTGGCGAGAATGGAGCCCCCGTGCGCTGCTGGTGGGGGTGGTGGGGATGTAAACTGGAGCAGCCACTGAGCAGGCTCCTCAAAAAAAAAAAATTAAAACAGAACTATCATGTGATCTCGCAATCCCATTCCTGGGCATCTATTCACAGGAAACCAGATCACTCTCACAATAGTCTAGGTATGGAAACTATAGAGATGTCAACCAACAGATGAACGCCTAAAGATGTGACACACATATACAATGGAATATCACCCAGCCATGAGAAAGAAGGACATATACCATTTGCAACGACTTGGATGAACCCTGCAGAGGGCATTATGCTAAGTAAAGTAAGTTAGAAAAAGACAAGTACTGTATGATACTGCTTATATATGAAATTTTAAAAAGTCAAACTTAAGGGCACTTGGGTGGTACAGTTGGTTAAGAGTCTGACTCTTGGTCTTGGCTAAGGTTGAGACCTCAGGGTCATGAGATCAGCCCTGATCAGGCTCTTTACTCAGTGCACAAAATCTGCTCAGGACTCTCTCTCTCTCTCTCTCTCCATCTGCCCCTCCCTCCTCTAAAATAAATGAATAAATCTCTCTCTCTCTCTTTTTTTTTTTTTTTTTAAGCTAAACTTAGTGTGATTATCAGGGGCTGGAGTGGGGACAAATGGGGAGCTTTTGCCAAAGGCTATAAATTTCTAGTTGTAAGTATAATGAAGTCTGGGAATCTAATGTAGAGCATGGTGATTATTAGTAATAACACTGCAATATACTTTTTTTAAAGATTTTATTTATTTGACAGAGAGAAACACAGCGAGACAGGGAACACAAGCAGGGGGAGTGAGAGAGGGATAAGCAGGCTTCCTGCCAAGCAGGGAGCCTGATGTGGGGCTCGATCCTGGGTCTCTGGGATCATGACTTAAGCTGAAGGCAGTTGCTCAACCAACTAAGCCACCCAGGCGCCCCTGTAATATACTTTTTTAAAGATTTATTTATGTGTCTAAGAGAGACAGAGTGTTTGCATGGGAGGGCAGAGAATCTTAAGCAGCCTCTGCACTGAATATAGAGCCTGATGAGGGGCTCAATCCCACAATGCCGACATCACAACCTGAGCTGAAACCAAGACTGTGCTACCAGGCGCCCCAACACTGTAACATATATCTGAATGCTGTTGAAAGTAAATCTTAAATGTTCTGACTACAAAAAAGGAAATGGTAAGATGTAACAGGACAGAGGTGTTAGCTAATGCTATGGTGGAAATCAGTCTGGAATATATAACTCTATCAAATCAACAGGCTGTATAGCTCAAATTTACACAATGTTATATGTCAATTATATATCAATAAAACTGTAAAAATGTTTTAAAATAGACAATGAGGGGCACCTGGGTGGCTCAGTCGGTTGAGCATCCAATGCTTGGAGTCAGCTCAGGTCAAGATGCCAGGGTTGTGGGATCAAGCCCTAAGTCAGAGTCGATGCTCAGTGGGGAGTCTGGTTGAGATTCTCTCCCTCCACCTCTGCCCCTCCCTCTCCTCACAGGTGCTCTCCCTCCTTCTCTCTCTCTCAAATAAATGAGTAGATAAATAAGCTTTTAAAGACAATGAATTGACAATATTAGAAATACTGTAGGATAAAGTAGAAAGACATACCAAGCAATTTAGTGTAACAATAATTTAAAATAGTTTTCTGTTGAAAGCTGAATACATACAACCCTTCTAGCTGACTCTGGCTATTTGCCTACCAAACTGGATTAGTTATAAAATGAACAATAAATGGAATTGCAAATCATAAAAACTTAGTAAAGTGGCACAAAGAGTTTCAAGGTTATAAATATGTTGTTGAAGAACACTATAAAGTAGTGCTACTAAGTAAAGAGAAGCAGAGAAAAAAATTTGAACTTTTTGTCTTATACACAGAGGTTCTTTACAATCTGACCAAAAAAACATTACTAGATATGACCAAGGAAGGAGGGGGTAGTGCATGCAACAGATCTGATACACTGGTTCACAATGAGAATTCCAGACTTCTCTAGTTGCCTGGAGCATAGTAATATGATTTTCCAGCACATTAGGGAAGCAAAAGTAGAACCAGAAAGTCTATGTACTGGCTGGATTTTGTTAATGTCACTTAAAATGGAGGAAAAAATCCTAGCAAGATACCAAATAGAGTGCAGCAGATGGTAAACAAATATTATGAAGCAATCTTCACAAAATCTGCAGTGTATCACAAATATACAAAATGGCAGAGTTTGGGAAAAGAGAATCATAACAGGCCATATGTTGTTAGCAGTTTCATCTGAAGCAACATGCAATCCAAAAGAGAAACCAAGAGGAGGAGCATAAAGGCCCAGCGGCGGAGAGGCCGCCTCAAGTACGGGGCGGTCAGGATGGCGAGCACAGCGCCCATCAAGGTAAACAGCAGGCGACCAGCAGATGCCAGGGAGCCCTCAGCCAAAGAGCACCCACCGCAGTGACGGGGTGCATGTGGGCTTTCAGGAGAAAACGACCCACCTTCTACGAAGAGCAACAGAAAGTTAAGGCAATATATGATCTGTCATTGGTCGCATTCCATCAGGGCCAGTGAGGCAATTAGAACTCCAGCAAAGGCATTTTCCCAAGACAAGAGGAAAGAAATGCAAACACAACTGTAGAGGTTAGGCAGACATTCAACAAGAAATGATCAGAAAGGTTGTCAAGTGTATAGAGCCCTTCTCGGGTCTGACATCTGAGATCTGGACGGGGCCAGCAGTCCCGGTTTCTATGGCCAAACCTTCTCGGCCACGAATTCTAATTCTGCTCCATGTCCTGGCCTCCTGGTTCCTTCTTCACTTCTTTGCTCCCTTCCTCTCTCCAACACATGCGCCAATGCCCACTACAAAAGCCTTGCCCTCTTGGAGCTTACACTCTAGCTGAGACAGACTGAAAGGGATGAGGCGGTGGGCTGAACAGGTATCTGGGGAAAGGGGTTCCAGGCAGAAGGAACAGCTAATGCAAAGGCTTTGAAGCAGAATACCTGGTATGGCCAAGAAACTGAAAGAAAGGCAGAGTCGCCAGCACAGCATGAGAGGTGGGAGAGAAAGAGAGGAGTTCAGAAAAGCAGCCCGGTGGCAGAGGAGAAAAGGCAGAACCTTGTAGGGCCATTTTAAGGACTTGGCTTTTACTCCTGAGTAAGATGGAAACCACTGGGGGTCCTGAGTGTTGTGAAGTCACTTCCAAAGGATCGCTTAGGCTGCTACGTGTAGAACAGGCTCTTTGGAGCAAGAGCAGACAGGGAGACCAGTTGCGAGAGACCACCATCCTAGTCCAGGTGAGATGATGGGGGCCTAAACCAAGCTGGGATTCTGAGCAGTCGTCATATGCTGGATGGATTTTAAAGCCAGAGCTAATGGGATTTTCTGATGGATGAGATATAGAAGGCTTGTCCTTCATTCCTTCAACTGCACATGCATTCCAGAAACATACTGAGTGTCTACTATGTGCCAGGTACTATGATAGGGTTTCTAGAGACTCAAGAATGAGGAGTATTGTCTAGTGGCTTCAACAAACAACTAGTCTGGTACTTAAATAAAGAACCTGAACTTCTTAATTCGCATGCAACATAACAAGACTACTAATAAACCAACTATTCTCATAAGGACTTTGTATATGGATGATACTGCAAACCAAAATTTGAATACATTAAAACTCTCTTCAAATAGTCCTAAATTCTAGGATGCATAATCAACTCTTACCTGTTAATTTTTAGACTGTGTACTATTGTGAGTTACAATTTTTTTACTAACCTACCTAGTTTTACTTATAAGCAACCACTTATCTTTTACACACACTACAGTTTAAGAAAATAAAATTTTATCTTTTCCAAATAATTTATGATTTCCAAATATTTTAAAATTTAGACTTTTCTCCAAAGCAAAAGGGGTTCTCACCCAAATATTCTTAATGACACTGTCTTTGCTGCTTGAACATGAAGGGTATCTCTTATAGGTATTTCTCCAGTAATCAACTACAGTGTTTTTCTATGCTGTAAGAGGTTATAACTTATGGGAGCTTGGGTGGCTCAGTTAAGTGTCTGCCTTCGGCTCAGGTCATGATTTCGGGGTCCTGGTATTGAGCCCCACATCGGGCTCCCTGCTCAGCAAGGAGTCTGCTTCTCCCTCTCCCTCTGCCTGCCACCCCCGCCTGCTTGGGCTCTCTCTCTGTCAAATAAATAAAATGAAAAGAAGAAAGAAAGAAAGAAAGAAAGGAAGGAAGGAAGGAAGGAAGGAAGGAAGGCAGGAAGGAAGAAAGAAAGAGAGAAAGGAGGGAGGGAGGGAGGGAGGGAGGGAAAAGAATGAATTGATAACTTACATAATATGCAATTTAGCTTTAAATGGTCATATTGTGTGCCAAATTTAAAATGATGAACGAGAGGCACCTGGCTGGCTTAGCTGGTGGATCATGCAACTCTTGATCTTAGGGTTATGAGTTCAAGCCCCACGCTGGGAATAAAGATTATTTAAAAATAAAATCTGGGGCACCTGGGTGGCTCAGTTGGTTAAGCGACTGCCTTCGGCTCAGGTCATGATCCTGGAGACCCGGAATCGAGCCCCACATCGGGCTCCCTGCTCGGCGGGAAGCCTGCTTCTCCCTCTCTCACTCCCCCTGCTTGTGTTCCCTCTCTGGCTGTGTTTCTCTCTGTCAAATAAATAAATTTTAAAAAATAAATAAATAAAAAATAAAATCTTTTTAAAAAAATGATGAGCTGGTTTTTAAAGTCCCACCCAAAATAATCTTCCAGAAATTCATAAAACAGCTGAAACGAGAAGTGCAAAATGATCATGGTGGAAGAAAAATATAAGTAAAATTAAGATTTATCCTACAGCCATATCTTATGAACCCAAACTCGGAGGCACATTTGACAAGTGCGAAGATACTTATGAAAGCTACAGACCAAAATACGGCAAGTCAGAGTGCCACTGTGGTATCTGTAGGTCTAAGTCAGCACTTGTCTACATAGACTTAAACAATGCATCCTTCAAGTCACCAGGAGAATTTACCGCCCGGTGCCACCAGCCCTACAGTCACTATGCAACCGTCACCTGTGTACATCTAATCCAAGGACAGGAGCACATGTAACAGATCCAGGAAACTCATTAGTGGGCACGGCTGATTTGTATAGCCTCGTGTGTTGGTGTACTCATCAATCTGTTAATGAAACTGTGGAGATCAGCAGGGGTCTCTGGGCCTATATGAATGTCAGACTCCTACAGCATATGTACGGCCCACACATGCAAACATCAAGTCTTTTTATAATAATGGAATTTAGCTTTGTCTCTGGAGTATTCTCACATGCAGGAAAAGACAAATTATTCAATAACTGGTATGGAGTCAGCTGTCTATGTGCTTGAAAAATAAAGTTGGATTCCCCACTTGACTCCTCTTTTCATCAAAATAGAAGGGAGATGGTACAAAATTTTAAATCTTCTGCCATTTGTAATAGAAATGCAGGCTCTTTTCAGGAAAAAAAAAAAACCATACTAAGTACACATATGAGCCTATGTATTTATATACACACCTGATGTGTGTGAGCTTAACTCTATTAAAGTAGAGCGAAAAAGAATACGAACGAATGTTTTTTCAATATCTGGAAAGTGGAAGACCTTCCTAAGAATGACATAAATCCAGAAGTCACAAAAGGCAATAGGATAAATCTGACCATGTAAAAACTTCAACCTTCTCCATGGAAAAAAAGAAGAAGGAAAAAGACTAAAGCAAGCTGAAAGAAAAGCAGTAAATAGCTTTTCTAAAATAGCTCTAACGTGTAAAACAAAGCCCCAATTTTCTTAATATTGGAAAGCCCTTAAATCAATTCAAAACCTACACCCTAAAAGGAAAATGGGCAACAGTGACAAAATGGTTCACAGAAATTAAATACATAGGACCAAAAAAGCAATGAAAAAAGATACTCATGCTCACTTACAGTTGATACATAATAAAACAATAACATAGTAATCTCTTCCACCTTTCAAACTGACATTGACTAGGAAGTTTGCTAATAAAAAAAAAATACCCTGAGTTGGTGAGGGTAGAGAGAAATGGGCATTCTCAAACACTGTTGGTGGGACTGTAAATTGGTTCTACCCTTTAGAGAGCAATATGGTAATAGCTATTAAAATGTAAAATAGGGGTACTCTTTGTCTCAGTAGTTTCAGCTCCTGGGAATTTATCTTACAAATATCTTGCCACAATGTGGAAATATAAGGCAATGCTGTTGACTGCAGCATTTTTTTTTTCTAATACTAAAAAACTGCTAACGACTTAAGATTGGCCTATCAACAGGTTAAATAAATTAAGCCATGGCCATAAAACTAGGTATAATGTAGTAATCCCAAGGACTGACGTTGATTTGGGCACGCTGACATTGGAAAGAGGTCCTATATATACTGTAAGTGGGGGCAGGGGAAATTAGTTGCAGTATAGTATGTATTACATCCAAAGAAAACTTCAATAAGGATACAGAACAAACTGTTAAATACTGAACTGGGGAAATGGGGACTTTTAGTTTTCCTTTCATTTTGATGCCGCTTAAATTCTTTTTTAAAAATCATCTATACCTTTCTCAATTTCAAAAGGAATCAAACACTAGATACTGGAAAGTATTTTTTATTTGCACTCTAATTGAAAGAAAAGGACCTAAGGGGTAAGATGAAAAAGGTTTAGGGCCATCAGTCCAAGAGGTGAATTCAGCACAAATGGGCCTGCCTCCCCTCATCCAGCCTAACTCCCCTCAGAAACACTATTCCCAGGTCTCCGGGATCATGACCTGAGCCGAAGGCAGAGGCTTAACCACTGAGCCACCCAGGCACCCCCTCCCCCCTTTTTTTTAAAGAAACACTATTCCCAGGAACAGAAACAGGAAGGAATAGAGTCAGTCATTGTAGATCCTCTGCCCCCTCGGGACAGAGGGCCTAGTCAAGTGTGAGAATCTGAATCTGGAGCCTGACTGGTCCACCATCAGCCAGTTTATAACCCTTGCCTGGGCAACAGCATAAATAATCCAAATAATTTGGCTTTAGATCACATTAATCTTAAAATTCTCATTGTATATGGACATACAACACTCCGTTTCATTCAGCAAGGGTGTTCCCACAAGGCACTAAGCTAAGTACTAAGAGAACAAGAGTGAAGTAAGACATGGTACCTGTCATCAAGTCATTCAAAATCTAGTGAGGAAGGGAAATATGCACACAGTTCACTGGAAGGTGGGCCCAATGGGTTACCTGCCCTAGCAAAGGTGCGGAGAGAGATTAACCCCAACCAGGCGGGGTCAGAGGCTTAGCCAATAGACGGCACTTCTCAGAACTGAAGCATCTGTAAGATTGCCTTTCCCCCTCCTTTCCACTTTTCAACTCATTTCCTCGGTAAATTTGACAACCCCTTTCTCTTGTTACTTAATTCGTATCACTATATTCAATACCATCTCTTTCGCAAAAGAAATCACCCTTGTTACGTATACTTTTCAATATTAAATATATTACCATAAATGCATCTTTGATCAAAGTCTTATTTATCTGGGAGTTGTTGCATTGTTGCATCACGGACAGAGCTCCAAAATGTCAGCAAATTAGCTCACAAACCACAGCTTTCCACATATTTCCTCTACATAGATTCCACTTACTAGTTCAGATGTTTGGGTCAGAACACAAGGTCATCCTAGAGCAATCATGAAAAAAGCCAGGCTAGGATTTTAATCTAAGCTAAAGAAATAAAGGGCTATTATTATTTTGTCCATGTTTTGGGGTTTAGTTTTGGTTTTGGTTTTGCCTAGAACTGGTCATGACACAGAGGGGGACAGAGCTACTACCCTCCTCTCAGTAAAGAAGGAGCAACATCTCTAAACTTAAACCTAGAAATGTAAGTATTTTTTCTCTTAGTGTAATATATTACCATAAATATTTCTTTGATTAAAGCTTTATTCAAGAGTTGTTCCATAAGCCATGAAAACCCATAAGCCATGTAAACCATACCTAACACACTTCTTTCCTGCTACATTTATTAACAATCAGAGTAAGTGACTTCAAGAATGATTACAACT